>VZTJ01000382.1:305522-398005 GCA_013397795.1 Orthonyx spaldingii
AAAAAAAAAAAAAAAAAAGAATATGAAAAATATCAAAGTGGCAGCCTGAGGGGACAAACCACCTACTGCCTCTTCTCGCTTGCCTTCCTCATCTGAACACAGCAGGTTCCAGCATAGTTCAGAGGAACATTGTTATTCCAGCAGAATAACAAATAGGGACAGATGGGGGATAAAGTGAATAATCAGAAAAACAGAACAATAATAGGGTTAGTATCTACCTGCTGCTTACTTCACAGCTTCACCAGGGTGTGCATCTGAAAACAATGAATCTCCCAGCCAGGAACAAAATCCCGGAGTTTCATCAGTGCTCATTTGCAAGCTCTCTACCCCAGCACAGCGGCTTTTCTGGAATTATTTATGACCTGTAAAGTTAAACAGCAGACTCCAGAACAGTGATCGCAGCTGATTTTTTTCCAGATACCTTTGACCATAAATGCTTGTGCCATTGATCCATTCATACTTGGTTAACACAAGCTTCCATGAGAACTGAGCATCATTTGTTTCCTTCTCGGTGACTTCAGACTCAGAGATATTTGAATACACATTCTTTGATTGGTGGAAAGTTTTTATTTAAAAGACCTGTGGATGTGGCACTTGGGGACATGGGTCAGTGCTGGGGGAATGGTTGGACTCAATGATCTTAGAGGTCATAAATAAAACCCCACCATGTAAATCACAGTGGATGTTGTCTTATGATTAAAAGTATTTGGGTTTATAAGGAGAAGGAAAGCAATAGAAGCAATAAAAACCTGCACAGACAAAGGAAGTTTCATAATTCATCTATGCTGATGCCTCCAGAATAAAGTTTTCACCAAATAACTTATGTATGAAACCTCGTCAGTTTGACTGGAACCAGAACACCTTTGGAAGAAAATATTCACTCTTTCAGATTTTTTAGGAAAACAATTCAATTCAAGCAGTATTTTGTGGAGAAAAAGCCTTTCTGCTTCATGGATTATACAGAGGGGATAAGGCCTTGAAATTAAAACAGATTTCTACTATTTGAGCTAAAAAAAATTATTTATTTTTTTAATGCCAGGAATGTTAAGTTCTTAATCTGCATGTACAACAATTGCCAGACCATGTTCACATTATTTTTCAATAATATTTCTCATGTAAACACAGTCAGTTTTATTAGTTTTTGTGAAAATTCTTAATCCCTCCATCCCCTTTAAGCCATTGTTACTTCATTTTAGTAGAAAAGTACAAGCACTCCTGTACTATAAACCTGTGTGTCCATCAGAAATCAAAGCTGATGTGATTATTTTGTTTTCCCTTTCTAATCTGAACATTGCCAGGAAATGAAAAGATAGAACAGATTTTTATGTAAGTATATAACACAGTCACAGAAATGTCTAAGATCAGTTTGCTGGAATGCTATTTCTTCTACTTAAACTCTTGAAGAATTTAACAAAAACACTTTCCATGCTAAATTCTGAATTTCCTGAGGGAAAGTTACCAAATGTAAATACATTCCAGTGAAGTTTTTAAGTTGCTTGACACTCATCAAATTTAATTATTTCTCCTGAATTATCTTTCTTCAGCTTAAAATTTTATTACTGAGATAAAAATCAGTCATTTATACTGAATATATTAATTAAAAAAAATAAAAGAAAACCTCTTTTCTTGAACTGATTGAAATTTTGAAGATAAACATACAAGCACTTTATTCTAATGTGATAAATATTTTTTTAAATTTTTTTATAACTATGGTTAGTGTTCATTAATCACATTTTTTCTGCATTTTTAACAGAACTTTACAGCCTTCCTAGAAAACATAAATCAAGATTTACTGTAGAAGAAGAAATCAAGTAATGAAATTAAGAAAAAAGTGAATGCTCTTACAAGCTGAACACTTCGTAGAAAAGAAAGTGGATGTCTTCCTTCACCTGTGGTAAAACTCAGGTTTCTAAGACAATCTGTGATTTAATAGGAATGGGACAGGACAGGAATATTCTCTCTGGGATGTTTTTGAACAATATGTTGTAAGAAAAATTACTTGTCCTCCTTGGCCACCAAATCATCCTGTCTGCAAGGCAGTAAAACTGAAACACAAAACAAACCAATTTTAATATGCATTGTCTGCAAAGGCATAAATCTGAGAATTTTCAGCTCAGGAGCTCAAGTTCTCTGCACTGACTGAAAACAAGGCAGCTAATTCAGAAATAGAAATATTGGCTTTGTTCCTTCTCTCTGTACACCTGCCCTGAAAAATGTAATTCTGGGACTTGGTGTCTGTGCATTTCTTCTTTCGGCTTCCTAAGGCCCTCCCAGAAACAGCAGGGATGAATCTGTTGCCCATCTCATTATTTACTGTTATTCCTGACATTCTGTCAGCCTCTTCTCACCACCAGAAACTCACGGGGTGTGAGGAGATTGAGGACTGAGGCAAAGCTGGGACTGGGAACACCGGGACTGACTGTGAATGATGTCCAAGTCGGTCTTGGATAAATGAATAGTTGAAGTTCTCAGGTAACCTTAAGCTGGAATGGCTTTTTGGTGTCCTTAGAGACAAATGTTGCCTTAAATTAGTGTCACAAAAATAGTCACTATGCAGAAAAATCAAACTGCTTTTTGAATTAAAAGAGAATGGAGAAGGTCAGGAGGTAGTGCCTGAGAAATCTCCCGAACATCCTTTTGCTGGCAGCCATCAGGGAACTGTTTATCTGAGAAGTTATTGTTAAGAATTTATTATTTTTGTTTATCTGAAAATTTATTATTTTTGAGAATTTATTCTTTTTGTTTATCTGAGAATTTATTGTTAGGATCGGGGCCTGAATCAGCTAAAATGCATCAGCCTCCAAATGTCGCAACAGACATTTTTGGTTTTATTTAATTACTCCTACAAGCACACACAGAGCAACGTTTTAAAGAAGGGTTGAGATCAAGACATTCTTGCTTTAAAAATTTCATCTTGTCATCAGCAGCTGATGACACTGAAGAAGAAAAATGCCCAGAGTGCACATGCAGGACACTGTTGCTCAATATCCAGAGACACAGGGGCAACTCATCCCTCCAAGGAAACTGGCTGAGATGGATGGCATGAATTAGTTTCCAATTCTGCCTCTCTCTCTCTGTTGAAGCTGAGGGAAGTTTATAAGAATAACTTGTACCAGACAACCAAATTTCAAGCCAGGAGAACTCTACTAAAAGCCATAAGTAAGTGAATTGCAGCACTGATACCCTAAGAAGATATAAAATCTAATACTTGACAAAGTGCTTTTCAAAATGCATGAAAACACCAGAATATGAACCAGGATCTGTTAAATGAAGAAAGAAGATGTTCTGTCTATGGTAGAACAGACACACACCACAAGCTTGACTTTTCTAAACTTTACAAAACTTGAGAAGAAGCTGCCTGGTAAATCAAATCAACATTTTGTTGAGCGGAAATGAAGAATTCAAGATCACAGTCTGGAACTCAGGGCTGTTTGGGTTTAGAGTCATCCAAAATGCTGCATCCAAGGTAGAAAGCAGCAAGACACACTGAACTGGGCCATTACTGAACATTCCAAACTCGCTCCCATCTCTCTTTGGGCTTCTTTTGTGCCGTCCTTGAAATTATGCTCAATGCCAGAGTTCAACTGCCAAAGATATACTTGTAAAGGACCTGAAAACACCAGTCACACTGCTCAGGATGCAGCCAGAGTACTATATTTTAAAGTATTCTACTTTTTATTGTGTTTTAGTGTTCTAATTTTGATGTTCAGATCCTCTGGACTGTGCTGGCTGTGTACAGCTGAGTGCCAGACCCGTTTTTATTGACAACAAGGATGTGCACGACAGGGGAGTGGTACAGCAGCAGATAATCAGGTATAAAAAGGGTACATGGATGGCTGAATTCTGCCATTGTTGAGTTGCCAATCAAAACCCACATCATTATTCAAAAATAGGTTGTTACAGCCACGGAGATGGAACTTGCTGTCAATCTGAAGCGTTATGTGTAGACACAGCCTCAGACCAAGGTCTAAAAATGGTTTGACTGACAACTGTACCCTGCAGTGAGAGCAGGAGTCTCTCCTCCCAGTTTTAATTACATGTCTCTTGTAAGCAAATGTAGTTTAAAAGTATTGACTAAGATGCAGCTGTGTTTAACTATGTCTTTTCTTTCTAATATTCCAGAGTGTTCCTCGGTATTTGTGCAAGGCTTTGAAGCACTTCATGACACGGTGTTATTGCTAAGCTGTCTGCCTCTCACGGAAATTACAGCACAGCTGAAAGAAGCAAGAGAATTTCCACTGCAACCCAGGACTGTTAGATGCTGAAAACTTCCAGAAAACAAAAGGGTTTTAAGTGTGAAACTTTTCCTGTCACTCTCCGAGTTGAGCAATTTGAAAGGAAAATAAGATCCACTTTTTCTCGCTTGGCATTTCTATTCCAGCTCCTTCTCTGACTTCCTCTCTTCTCATGTTAGCTCAAACTGACTTTCACAGTCCACAGTGCAACTGCAGTGCCCTGGCTCTGAAAGTCTTGTATTTGATAATTCAAGGATTATTTTGACAGATCAATTGAATGTAAACCAACCTGGATAAGTTTAGGCTGGGAAAGAGAAGAATTTCTGCTAATTCTATGTAGTGTGTGTTGTCCTGTATTAACCAATGAGATATAGCTGCAGATTATTTTAATCAGGATGGTTTATAAGGTTAAGGGACTTTTCTGTCTTACCCTAAGCTGGAAACTAAATTTTCATTACATTTTGTGTCAAGGAGACTAATTACATTTTTAAAGAACTTTTTCCAAAAAAACCTCTAAATATTTTTTGCAGTTTTTTCCTGAGTTGTTTGTCTTGAACTTTTTACATTTCTGTTTTCACAATTGCCATATGGGCTTCAGTTAAGATAATTTGTGTAGGGTGCTTAGGTATTTTTATACATCATTTTTATGCATTTTAAAACAGGCAGATGGAGTTTAGCTGAAGTTTGTAGAGCTGTAAACAAGTGGGTATAAAGCAGGAGGGGTGTGAAAGGCTGTGCTAAGGTTTCTCTGTGTTATTTGTTTAACAGCAAGAAAACATCAAATTAAGTTATATTGGCATCAGGAATGGCTGAGAAGTGCAAGAAGGGACAAAACAAAACTACTGAGGTGCAATGTACCAAACAACCCTCCCAGACACAGGAGGAGCCCCTGCTCCCCAAAAGCTGCCTTGTAGAGGTGAAAAACACAAAGGAGTGAATGAATAATTAGACAGAAAACAGCAAGGAGAGCAAGGAGCCTCCAATAAATCTGCCAGATTAGCCAAACTAACAGAATCTGTTAACATTCCCAGTGTGCTGAGTGGGAAGATATTGAATGTGACCAATTTTTTGGTCACTTTGCTTTGTTCCACCAGGAGAGCACAAAGTAGATGCCAGCTGGAGATGCTGGAAAAAAAGGTTGTCCAAAAGGACCTTTCTCAGATCAGACATGGGCAGAGGACACTGAGACTCCTCTCCCCAGCCTCAGGCTGTGCCTTGGTTTCTCTCCACCATTATCCATCGGGGCGGGGGGAGCTGGCAGAGAGCTGTTTGCTTTCAGACAGGGAGATAACGGCTGGATGATGCTTATTACCCATATTTAATATGTTAAATAGGGCAAATAAAGGTAAATAACCTTTGTGGTTACTCTGGGCACCTAAACCCTCTCCAGAAAAATAAGTCAAACACAGCAAACATCCAGATCTGCAGCTGCAAGGGAAATCAATGTTATACCACAACTGTGGCTTGACTTATTTCGTTATTAGTCCTGAAATTATGATAGGGTAAGGTTATTAATTAACAGGAGAGGAGAGGAGAGGGAGAGGAGAGGAGAGGGAGAGGAGAGGAGAGGGAGAGGAGAGGAGAGGGAGAGGAGAGGAGAGGGAGAGGAGAGGAGAGGGAGAGGAGAGGAGAGGGAGAGGAGAGGAGAGGGAGAGGAGAGGAGAGGGAGAGGAGAGGAGAGGGAGAGGAGAGGAGAGGGAGAGGAGAGGAGAGGGAGAGGAGAGGAGAGGGAGAGGAGAGGAGAGGGAGAGGAGAGGAGAGGGAGAGGAGAGGAGAGGGAGAGGAGAGGAGAGGGAGAGGAGAGGAGAGGGAGAGGAGAGGAGAGGGAGAGGAGAGGAGAGGGAGAGGAGAGGAGAGGGAGAGGAGAGGAGAGGACTCTCTGCACAGCACATCCAGCAGGGCACAGTCCCAGCCGGGGTCCCCAGACAATAAGGCAATGTATAAATAAATGGTTATTTCAAGTACCTAAAGCTGTTGGTGTGATTTATATCATTACCCTTTATCAAGTGCCTACTAAATGCCATAGCCTTTTAATACAATTTCTTGTGCTCTTGTGTCAATTTTTGGAGTGTTTTAGGGCACTGAAATTCATTATAGATACGACTACAGTGACATTTGGTTTAATTAATTTCTCTATTATGTCACAGCTTGAATGAGAAGCAATCAGATATTATTAAAAATATGAGAACACTCTGCTTATTTCATAGTTTGGAAGAATCTTCACTTTCCTTATGGAACTACCTTGGAAACTGATGTGTAAAAACAAAGTAGTTCTCTACTCCTGAAGGGTCACTGGGATTGGGTTTTTTCCATTTTTCCTATGGCAGAAGGTGGTGTTGATCAAGTCCTGGTGTGGCTGGTGGCAAGGCCTTCTTGTTCTTGTTTTGACCAGGTACAGTGGGATTCCTGTCTTACAAATGGGCTTCCTTGGGATTGTTCCTAAAAAATTAATTATAATTTGTAACAGTACAGAACTCCTTTGTAATGGGAAGTCTACTGAATGTTTATAAAATATAAGACAAGTTTCATGTTTGTGAAAATGGTTTTGGAAACAGACGATCAGAGTTCTGTCCAATCAGTCCCAGGGGGATGGACTGACTTCAACCAATCCAAACAGTCTTCTGATGTGTATATAAATCTGGAATTAATTAAATAAATTCACTTAGCATTCTTTCTCGAGATTGCTCCGATCCTTTGCTCCGCTTTCGATCCAACAGCAACAAGAATTCCCAAAGAGGAATGTTGGGTTCAGCTTCTTAGATGACTGATTTCATGTCCAAAAAATCAGGGATAAAAATGAAAGCAATTTTACCTAGTCCTAGCAGTGGTTAAATCCCACCCCTTCAGTGGAATTCCTTGTGCAGAATCCCTCTGGTTCAATGATCCACTCAAGCTTAGGTGGTGGTCAATACGGTTTTTCGGGACAGGGGCTGGGCTCACTTTTTTAGGCAATATTCCAGAATTTAGAATCCTTTGGAAATGGGAAACCTACCTTCAGTCCTCAAGAATCTGTAACCTGCAGGTTGGACTCTGGAGAGGGATTCAACAACCTGGGTGTGGAAATAAATAAAAAGAAACTGAGATGCACCAAGTCAGAGACCTGAGACTGTGTAGGGCAATCCCCAAAAACCCAACTCTCAGGCGACACTGAGGTGTTGCTGCCAGGGTCTGTTTACATTTTTCCCAGTGACTTTTTAGTACAGGAGTCAAAACCCCCCTTTCAATATCTCCCTTTCTTTGCCAAAAGCTGGCATATTTCTGCTTGTCAGGGATTTATTTAACAGCAAAAATTAGCAGGTGAGCTCAAAGAGAAAAGCTTTAAATCGTGCTGATAAATGGCAGATATTGCTTGGATGGGAAGTAATTAAGACCTTGATGATCAGTTTAGCTCAGGAGGCTGAGAAAACAGAAATAACACCCAGTATTTGCAGCCATTGGGCACGGGAGGATTTTGCCAATTAAAATCCTACAGTGAAGGGAATGCATAAAGCACTTGCAGGATGGTGACTCACACAAACCTGCTAATGAAGAAATTTTCATGCCTTCACAACTGGATTTCTTCTCACCTGATCCCTAAATAATAACATCAGACTCAATTTACGCTGAATTAAAATATCCTGGGGACATAAATGATCCCTGTTCCTTTAAAACACACCTCTACATGGACAAAAAGTTCAATTGTCAGTGCTAAGTTACAATATCTCAAATAGAAAAAATTATGTTGATGGATCTTTTTAAGTGCTACATGGGTAGGTTTCGGTGTGGTTTAGACCATGCTGTCAAACCTATGTGATAGAATGGGCCAGTCTGACATTACTGCTAATATGAAATCATATTTTAAAAAAAAAAAAAAAAGAAAAAAAAAAAAAAAAAAAAAAAAGATGTANAAAAAAAAAAAATTAAAAAAAAAAAAAAAAAAAAGGAAAAAAAAAAAAAGAAGAAAAAAGATGTAATCAAAGGAAAAGTCAAAAATAAAAAAAAAAAAAGAAGAAAAATAAAAGAAAATAAAAATGTTTCTTGCAGCATAAAACTTTGCAATAAATATAAAATGAATATATGCCATGTGGGGGTCATTTACACAACATGAGGCTTGATTTGACTCAAGCCTGATCCCTGCCTTAATTTCAGATGCTTTAATTGTTGTAAACATTATTTCACACAAGAAAATCTTTCTCTGCCTTAGGACTGCCTATTCCAAGTTTGTCAATATTTTGAAAGACTCCTAAAAAAAAGATTGCCTTTATGTTTTGTGTCCCTCCCTGCCTAGAAGGAGATTTATATGAAGTTCCTAAGCAGGAATGCAAAACTGAGAAAGAAAAGTACAGTAACTTGTATTTTAGACCATTATTTAAGAAACTTTTTTTTCTTTTCCCCCAGCTTTATCCCACCTTCCTAAAAGCAGATTAACTGGTTGTATTATCATCAGGTTAATAGCATTATTCTTAAATGCTCTGGTTTAGTTGACAAGGTGGGAATTGGTAAAAGGTTGGACTTGATGATCCTGGAGGTCTTTTCCGACCTAAATGAGTCTGTAATTCTGTTTGTTGCACAGGCACTCACATTCTGCGTCTGCTGAAAACCCACCTGGACTTTACTGGGATGAAATTCACTTCAAAATTAAAATCCACTTGAAAACCCACTTGCGTTTCATTGGGATCTGTGTTTAGGGATCTTTGCTCAGGTCTCACAAAGAGCAGAGTGTCAATCCAATCCCACTCATGGAAGATTCATCCTTAGTATCTAAAAATGTGCTCAGATCACTCCCTAAATATAACAAATATGTGGAAAGAATTATGTTACCGGGCCATTTCTGCAATTCCAGGGAGAGTTTCTCTACAAGTCTCTTTTCTGCATGCACTGATCAAGACAATCAACTGCCCATGCACCTTTCCCTAATTATTATCTGCTGCCATTACAGCTGGCTGGTCATCACTGAAGCCAAAAGCACTAAAAATTTAAGTGTTCTATTACTTGTTGCCATAAACCTCCACAGAAATGTGAATGTAGTCTTCTATTCTGCTTAGCAGTTAAGGAAAAAGACCATAACATTTTGCACTCTGCTTCCTTGCAACACAGTTTTAGAGAATTTGCCAAGTGTCCTCTGCTTGTTTTAAAGCAGGATATAAAAAAGTAATACTCTGCTTTTATCTGCAGCTTTAAAATGTAGAGAGAAAGAAAAAACAGCAAAAAAAAAATCCCTAAATATATTATAATCAAGGGATAATCCAAAAGGCTTCCTTTAAACAGATTTTTAAGACACTGCAGCAGTCTAAAGGTTATATAAACTTCAGCTAAGCTTCTTAATATAGGTGTTTAAGCATTATGGAGATTTCATTTTTAACTTAGTGCCGGTCAAAAAGGCCCTCAGCCTAGCAAATATATGAGTTAAATTTGAATGCTGAGCAGAGATTATTGGTTCATAAAGCCACCATAAAGTACAGATATTTTGGTAGCTAACATGAGTCACCCAAACTTAAGACTTTGGGCACAGATTTCTTTCAAAATATCCATGTTTCTGGGGGGAAAAAATTAATTAAAAGTAGATTAGCATGTTCCCAGAATGAAAATGCATTCAGATAATGTAGAGTGCCATAGAGGGAAGGATATTACTCATTCTTTTCTGACCTACAGGATTTAATCTTTCCTTATTAAAAAAAAATCAGTAGACCATAGCCTCTGTGCTATCCTCCACATCATAAAGCCTTTGTGAATAATTTGGTTTAAATAAACACCCACCAATATATTGGAGATGTTTCTTTCTGATTTCAGAGGCAAGAGCATGCAATAACTTATTAGTGCCCTGATCAGGAAGACCAAACTTCAAACTTTTAAGATATTAGTCAGCAGAACAACATTTTGTTTGTTTCTCACTGGGGATCCGTTCTTTAGAGGGGTTCTGAGAGCTCACAATACAAAAAGGATATTTGGAAAAAATAGAGGAAGCCAAAGCCAAGAGCTTTCAAGAGAAAAGCAGAGTATTTCAGGAGAGATGAGCTAACAGGGTCACAGCTCTGCACTGCAGGAGGGTGAGGGATTTACTCTGACCACTGAGCAGATGTTATGAATGGATATTATGGGATTTAAATAAGTTTCTACCTCTGCCTAGGCCTATAGCAGTAGATAGTAACTTCTGAGCCGCCTGCACCCCAAAACCTGCTTTCATCTGCAAGTTCTTTAGTAATGCCTGATTCTGTCTATTATAGAATGAATTATTTATTCAATAGACACAAATTGAGCAGACATTTAAACAGATTATTACTACACAGGGAAAAGAAAACTATAATAGTTAAATATACAGTGCACAATAAGGTACCATTCTTTTAATACAGCTTGTGAAAAAAATAGCATGGATTAGGATTCAATGTATTTTACCATCTAACTGTTGAAGGAGCACACATAAGAACCCTTTTCACTAAATTTCCAGAAAAGTAACCACGAAGATGCATCCAACTTTGGGGAGAAAGTCTTCTCACACACTCCCAGGGAGTGTGCAAGAGAGTTCCTGACTTTGTGAAGGTTTGTAGGACTTTTGTAGTGTAAAAGCAGGCCTTTTGTCACTGATACTTCATTTTTATCTCTCTCCACATCTGCTCTCCAGACTGAGGTGTTGATTCTGGGCAGAGCTCTTGGCACCAGGAGATGATCCCTGCTGGGCCTTTGCCCATCTGGGTTATCTCTCCCATTTGCACCTCTCACCTTGGTGGGGAGAGGGGAAGAGTTCTGCCACAGCAGGACAGAACTGTGTCGCTGTTGAACCGATAGCAGAGTAAAGGGACACACGAAAAATGAGAGAATGCGGACTGAATTTATTTAATTAATAACAGATTTATATACACGCGAGAGGACTATTTGGATTCGCTAACAATCATCCACCCCCCGGGATTGATTGGGCCCAGGCGTCTGACCGCCTGTTTCCAAAAGCGACTCTCAGTAACATGGAACTCATCTTATATTTAGTAAACTTTAGTAGAGGAAGGGAAAAATTTCCGTGGGAAAGAATCTGTGCTGTCACAGAACTGGTGCAAACATGAAGGAGATTTACACCAGGTTTGCTCCATTCAACCACCCCCTTGTCAGTCTCAGCCCTCCAACGATTGACAGGCAACGAGGAGCACCAGGAGCTGAGGACTAACACCGGCCTTGCTGTCACACCTCTGCCCAGCAGATGTCGCTGCCCGGCCACTGCCGGGTTTCAAGCCCCCCGGTGGCTTGAGTGCGACCCTCTGTGCTTGGCTCTCTGCCGGACCTCTGCAGCCTTCAGGCTCAGCAGCTTTTGGTCTCCTGGCAACAGCTCAAGCAGGCACAGCTCATCCAGGGGAGCTGGCAGCAGCAGTTGGAAACAGTGTTGCAGCTTGGCTACGGCAGAGCGGGAGGACTCAATGTAGCAGCACCTCCAGTTTATCGAGCACCGAAGGGGGGATGCTACAAAGAGCCAGGATCTGAGGGTGTGTTTAAAAGGGACAACAAAAGGGGCAGTCCAAGGGGAGGAACAAGGGAGCAAACCAATAGGGGAACAAAACGTAATCAGGGAACATCCAATGGGGAAACAAAGGGGTGGAATACATTAACTTAACCAATCAACACAACCTGGTAACAGAATTTTCGGGCAACATATGAATATTAAAACAACTGTGAGGGGACGGGGGAGGAGATGGAACCTGACTGACAACTATGAGTGGCGGGAAACTATCCATGCCTGCCTTCCCCATCCCCCTCAGACTCACTGTGCTGAGGGGAATAGTTTGACCATCTTGATTCTTCATTAATCCACATAGAGAAGGCAGGAGTGGTAGATTGCCGCTCACTCTCAGTGACCACAGCCACTGGCTGGGTCACCGCCACAAGCAGAGTTTTCCTCTTTGATCTTATTTAAACTTCATTCTCAGAGAGAATTAATTATCTGTGATCATTGCTAAATGAAAGCACTTAGAGATGTTATCGCTGAAAATGTATTTATTAGTGTTTGTGAACCATCCCAAAAAGATTCTGGCTTCTACAGCGTTTGAACTGCAGGGAAAATATTAATTAAAAAAAAAACAAAACAAACAACTTTAAACCTGCTCTTGCTTTCTTTCAACTCAGAAATGTTCCTTCCACACTGATTTGTGTCATTTAGAAGGCCGTTTATTTACATAAAGAATCAAATTTCACTTTTTGCCAGTTTTGTGCTGCTAAATTTGCTATTTATGCCTTTTCCAGCTCTTTCTGCAGAAGTACTGTCTTGTACAAGTTGGGTAAATAATATATTTAATTTCTTTGTGGTGCCAAGTGGAGCACAAAGTCAGTGTGGGGTAGCATTCAGAGCTATCAAAAGAAGCTCCGCGGAAAAGATTCCTATGAGATTTTACATTTTCTCTCAAAATGTCATTTGGCTTTATGAGAATCCTCGATTGTAACTTTTCAGGGTAATGAATAAAAGACATGACTCATGGCAATTTTTTTCTTTTTATGCATAATATTTTTTTTTTGAACATGGGGGGTTAATGCAGTTACTTAAAATATGATGTGTTTGTGAGAACTTTATGTAATCCAACAGGGCCCAGGATAATAAATCAATGTTAATCAGGTAATACACTCAGGGGAAATCAGAGCCATTGTCATATTTGGCACAATTATTTGTTACATTTATGAGCTCATCCAGTTAATTAATTACTATAAAACTCACAGTGTGTCAGACAGGGACCCTCTAAGTGGTTTTCTTCTGTTTACAATGCATCTAAAATGTTTTCCATTTCACAGCAAGGGTGCAAATGTCATGAAGTGCTTCCAATTCTCAGTAGCTACACAAAATATTGTTTCATATAAGGATCATGAGATGGGATCCAGACAGAGAAATGAGTTACTATAAAGAAATTAGGTATTTATTTGTCACCTGTTAGTTACTTGCAATATCTGTTCTCATGCAGTTTTTAATTTTTAAAAAAGTGGGCCATAATTTGGTTACCAGGCTCTGCAGGATTCAGACAAATTTGGTTTGAGTTTTCCTCTGGACTAGACCAGCTGTAAAGGGATCCAAAGAAGCGCAAAGGGATCTAAGGAGCTGTAAATCCACATCCTGCAGAGCTTATTTTGCAGAAAGAGAAAAATCTGATGGATAAAAGAAGATGGAAAAACAAGTCCAGGTGAAATCCTGCCTGCATTCTGAGAAAGCCTGGACCTGGCTCAAGCACCCCTGCACCACCCTTCAAAAGGCTTCAAAACTGCATCCAAATAAAAACTTTCTATTCACAATTTGCATAGTTTCCTAGGAGATTTTGGGACTGAACAACAGCTTGAGTTATCACCAGAGGTTCTGTGCTGTTGTTGCATGAAGATGCTGCTCCTTCTGAGTACTTCAGCTCTTCACTGGATTTGTAGGATGCACATCATTGAACCAGAACCTTGTTTCCTGTGCAATCAACCGATTCATACCCATTTTACATATATTAAGTGTGGTTAACTGCTCTGGGCTTATACGGTGGGAAGCAGCAGCTGAGAGCTTTCTACCTTGGGGCAAAAGCTGAAATAAAACCCACTAATTTTTCATACAGACAAAGATGGAAATATTTTATACATTGAACTCTGAATTGGGTAAAAAAGAATAGGAAGTGGAAAAGCAAAGAAAGCCCAAATAGATCACATAGACATAATCAAATTATAATCCTACAGTTGATATATTCACCTTTGAAGGCTGTGCTGACAGGTTTCTTTAGAAAAGAGCTTGATCAACAGACAGCAGAGTAGTTCTGACATGAGTTGCAGGTTTCTCTCTCAGATTTCTGGCACAGAGAAGTTGGAGAAGCTGAGATTTGGTTAATGGCAGCCCAAATGTCCTTCCCTTCCTACCCAAACAGCTGGAAAAGGGTTGCATGAGTCCTAAAGATCTGCAAGAAGTGGAGGATTAGGACATTTACTGTGATGAAAAGTTCAGGAGTGCTGCTGCCTAAGCTCCTGCTTCCGTGTGCCACCACCTCCAACTCCACTTACCAAGGGAAAGACTCCCAAAACTGCAGACAGCTTTAGAGCTTAACTTTACCGCTGCTACAAAATACCCCAAACCAAACTAAAATAGTAGGTTTTAAACAATTGTCCAAATCTTCAAATCGTATGACTTGCTACTGAATTCATTCTCAGTCTATTATATTTTCATTTTCTTCTGAAAAAAGGAACAGTAGGCTCTCCATAGCCTTCTGTGCAGGAAGAGTACATTCTGTTGTTCTCACCTGGTTTTAAGTCAGATTCCAGGACTTTCTCCTTTATTTTATTTTTTTTTATTTTTTTTCTGGACAGTTCTCAATCCTAACTTTCTCAATGCATTGCTAGCACATCTTGTTTTAATTTACTACTTGTTTGATTTTGATAAATACTACAGGGGAAAGTTGTCTAAACTGATGTGAAATAAGTTTTGAAAACAGTTGCAGTATTTAGAATGATAATTGGATTGGCCAGAGATGAGTCATAAGTAATGAAATGCAAGGAATAAAAATTTGATGCTATCTTGTTTGGCTGAAACAGAGTTTTATTCCTCCAGGCCAAACAGAGTCAATAATTATGTCTTCTACCTTCTATTTTTACAATTTTTTTTTTTTTGTTACTTGTTTAATATAATGGGATCATCATCATGCTAAAAGGGAGACATGGTTGTTATGAACTTGCTCTAAAAACATAGCTATTTTTGGTTATGATCTCAGAATTATTCTTTTTCCAGTCAAAGTCAATTTGCTGCCCATTTATACATGATTGCATTAATATCACCTGTTTGATTTATGGAAAGTAGCAATGAAGTAATAAATATGACCCTTCTGCTATCAATCACCCTTCACAAGGGACAATGCAAAAACATAACTTGTTTTTACAAAGTCAGAAGCCAAAACAAGAAGTTTCAAAACCAGACTTAAGTATATACAGGAAGAAATACAGGAGCAGACAAAAACCAGAGGAAGTGGTCTCATGTTGGAGAGGCTTAGATGAGATATTAGGAAAGAATTCTTCACTGGAAGGGTAGGAACAGGCTGTTCAGGGAAGTGGTAGAGTCACCATCCCTGGAAATGTTCAAAGGATACAGATGTGGCACTTGGGAATGTGGTTTAGTGGTGAACATGGTGCTGGTGAGATAATGGTTGGACTCCATGACCTTAGAGCGTTTCCCCAACCTAATAATTCAAAGAATCTGTTAAATAAAAGGAGGGAGAAGCCCCAGCTCTGTGGGACACGGAAATATTTGTGTTAGGGATCCAGCTGAACAGCAGGAAGGATGTGTAGAGAAAATACATCAAAGCCTCCAGCCCTCACAGGTCTGAGCTCCCAAGGAAGGGGCTGCACCCAGCACAGAGACACCCAAGGTGCTGGGAATGCTGATTGTCAGCCCAAAATTCACCCAGCTTGATAATGTGGACTCAACACCATCCTTACCATGGCACCCAGGGGAATGGGAGCAGCAGCCCTGGAGGGGAGGAAGTGGTTTTTTCCTCCTCGCTCCAAATGCAGCCACCATTTGGGGTGTAGCAGGTTATCAAGTAATGCATATCAAGTGCAAATAATTCACAGAAGAATGAGAAACTGCTTCTTCAAACTGCCTCATTTATTTTTATTATTTTTTTGTTTAAGGAGTGTGAAAAAGTTATCCCATTTACACTCTGTTCAAGGAAAAGACTCAACACCTTGGGTCTGATGGGCTATCAAAGACTTACGACACCTTTTTAAGAAACTTGAAAATTAAACCTAAATGTTCGTAAGGCCAGATCTGCAGCAGTATTTAACAATGTGGATCTGCTGTAGGTTTAAACGAGGGACAGAAAATCAGAAAGCTTAATGAATTGTCAGGTCTCATTGCTTTTGGCAACCTTTTCCTCCACAATGCTGAGAGACACAACTGTGAAGACACAGCAGAGGGTGCCACCAGGTTAATGCTGAATTATTTCCAGTATGTTCTTGTCTTAAACCTTTGCCCTCTGATACATATTTTCATTATGCAAATGTTATCACCAAACCTTGTAGATTTAAGCTCCTTCCCCTTTTCTGCAACAGTCAAACTTCTCCTTTGCTGTGTCAGAGACACTAATTTAGCACAGGGTTTAGGTTTTCCTTTTTTGCCAGAGTTTCTCAAGATGAAGCCCAAGAGATGTAATTATGATTTATTTTTCCTTTTTTCATAAAATCATAGAATGGGTTGGGAGGGGTCTTAAAGCTCATCTCATTCCACCTCCTGCCATGGGCAGGGACACCTCCCACTCTCCCAATTTGCTCCAAACCCCGTCCAACCTGGCCTTGAACACTTCCAAGGATGTGGCATCCACAACTTCCCTGGGCAACTTGTGCCAGGGCCTCACCACCCACAAATAATGTGATATTTTCTTCTTTTCATGTTTGGCAGTTCACAAAAAGCAACAGAAAGGCATAAAATTTCCATCTGATGTAGGTATAAGAACAACAAAAAAAGTATATCCAAGGCCAATGCAGTCACTGCTGTGGAGTTAAAATTTTACTCTGCACATGATCTTTGACGAGTGACAGCAGAGATACACAATAGACAAGATTTTCTACCTTCAAGCCAAGAAAAAAATTAGGGTGCAAATAAATGAAGATTTTCTTTACCTCATGACTGAATTGTGTGTTTATGAAATGGAGAAACTTCGATGAACTTTCAGCTTCACACACCATGGGCAGAGACTCCTGATGCATTTTTGTCTGCTGCTTGCAGGACACACGTTTAGTTCCAATTGAAGTCATTGCATTTCCATATCCCCCTGTGGTGAGTCCTGTGGGAAATGAAGCTGCACGATTTAATGCTTCAGGGAATTTTTGTACTTCTTGGAACATTTTAAACTCCATTTTCCTGGAAAGTGAGGTTGTTATAGCAAACCACAACGATAAGGGCAGATTAATGGAGAGAGAGTGCTATACCTCCTTCTTAATACCCTTAAAGGAAAAATTCTTCTCAATGTGCTTATTCAGCTCATGAGGGCTAACACTGGCATATGGGGGAATTCAAATAACTATGCAGGGGTGGTCTAGCTGCATTTCCCATTGGATTAATTTCCAGTAATTTCCAGGAAACCATGGGATTAATACAAATGGACTTGCAAGACCTCGGTATGGCGTGGTTTGTCTTTGCGAATGAACTGAGGGAGCATTTGACTGATAAGAATCTGCCAAGAGGGATTAATGTTTTCATTAGTGGACAATCAACTGCTTCCCTCTTCCAAACATGAACGTGAACACACACACCCCTTTCTCAGAATCAAAGCCCAGCTATCCCAGGTGCTTTGAAAACGTGGTGATAAATGGGACAGATTTCAATTGTGTGCAGCGTTTTGGAGAGTTATTGCTTGAGAACAGTGAGTTAAACCCTGCACTTCCCAAGCTTAATGCACAGCTTCTCCGGCAAGGAAGAGACAAAATCATCCAGTGAAAACAGTTTAGGAGTTGATTTGCATTAAGTAATTCTGAGCATGTTTGTGTAGTTTGCAACTAACATCAATCACAGGGAAAAGATCATTTATTGAAATGCTTGGAAAAACTTTCACATGGACAGTGTTTTGTAGAGTTATTGTACAGACGGACAATATGAAATTTATTTGGTTTGTGTCTTCCAGGAGACTGTCATAGGCTTGACTAATCCTAGCTGAAAATGTCAGGATTTGAGCCTTAGATCTGGACTTTCTCACCATTGGGAAAGACTTAATCTTATACTGGTAAATCCTTCCTCAGGCAGAAGTGAATTATGTCCTGGAAGTGTCCATTTCTCTCTACTGTGCAATAACAATCCAAGCTCAGACACATTCAAACACATCACAGACATGAAGAGTTTGACGAGATGAATCACAGCCCACAGATCAGAAAGATGAGTTACTACAGCAACCCTCACCTAATTTATCTCTGTATTGATTAATCAATACTTATTTACTAGTCCAATTACTATTAATATACTTTTAATGTCTATATGTTAATATTATTTTATAATTGAAAGTATTGTATTATTAATGACATTTATGTTTTTGCTGCAATTTGTAATGCTAATTATTAATATTGATTAACTTACTAACTATTTACTTTTTAAATAATACAAAAAATATTTGTGTGGGAACAGAGCTCAGGTCTTATAAGTTTCTTAACTCCTAAAAAGTTGTGTTCCAGGGAAATTTATTACTATCTATTTTACAATATTCTGAGATCACAGATTAATTGCCTGATATCAGAGCTATCCACAGCAAGAGGCACAACTTTGGTAAAAGGCCCAACACATGGGATTTAGGGTTAACGAAACCAAGACTGCAGTCTGTTCAACAGTGCTGGGATCCATCATTCCAAACAGGAAAACCAGGATGCATAAACTTCACAGAGATAAAAGGAAAAGAACTATTTCATCTGGCATTGCTCAGAGAAATAACATTTGGAAAACAGACGCTACTGATGTGAGATGAAGAGCTCTGTTACATGAATATCAACCAACATAAGGACGATTTAAAATAAAATAATAAAATAGTTTGACTGTCATCAGAATATGAGGGAAACTTGTCCAGATAAAATGCTATATACTGATCTATATGGTTCCATAATTGTCATACACTCTCAATTCCAGTGTTCAAGATTCCCTGAATAGATACAGAATATTAAAGGATCAGAAATATACGTGCTGTACACAACCATCTGCAATATCATAAACATTAACTCTCCTTGCTTTGTTGAAAAAAGTTAAAACAGATTAAAGTAATTGGAAAGACATTTTTCATAAACTGAATGCTGGCACACTGAGTGTTATCAAGATAAATGCTCTGCTCAGAGTAGTTCTCCCTGTTCTGTTCACTGATTGCCTTGAGCAGAGAGAAAACCTTACGAGAAATCCAAGTGGTAATTGGCAAATTTATCTGGAGTGAAAAATGCTCTGGAGTTCAGGGGAGAAATCAACCCCCCAGCCCTTCCACCCTGACTCTTCCCAGTGCTCCCACGAACATCCCAGTGTGAATGAGCAGGAATTAATGCTGCTTGCCCGGGTGGGAGTAAAGTTCCATCGATTCTCCATGGGGTTAAGGAAAGTTGAGGGAGTTCAATATCTCTTGTCATCAACACCCTCAAATGAAAGATAAAGACCTCTCTTGCTAGCCAGCATTGATGCTGTACCTATTTTCTGCCCCATTTTCTTGATTTGCTCAAATTATTGCTGTGATTAAGGAGACGAATTGGGGAACTGCAGACAAAGGAAAGGCAACTTCAAGATTGCCATTGTATTTATATTTACCATTAGGAGTGACTCATCTCAAGGATGGGCAAGACTAAACAAACAGAGCCATATAAAGAAAAATCTACAGTTCAGCTGATGCTTGCAAGGTGTAACGAGGTTGTTGATACTTGGTATTTTCAAGGTAAGTTAAGCCTTATCCTGGAAAATAAAAATAATAGTAAGGCTTGTTCCTTTTCTGTATCCAAAAGGAATTAACAGATTTGGATTATTTATGCAGAGGAAAAGCAAAAATGGGAGTGTCAAGCAGAAATGAAACCTTGACCTGGGACAACCTTGGAAATCTCAGGCTGCAGATCATTTCCTGAGGAAGGTTTGAATTAGCAGAGACACCCATTGACAGGAATCAAGGCCAGGCACTGGAGATGTAAGATGACAAATTCATGCCACAAGCAGTAGTTCTGTCAGATCTTTGCTTCACGTGTCTGTCCCTTCACCATGCTGCAAATGACTCCAAAGATTAATTTATTGTCTCCACCTGAAAAAAACCTTGAAGGCCTACAAGCAGTGGAGAAAGGTCTGTGATGCAGACAGGGGACATCTGGCTGAAGAGATCATTTTCTTTTGTTTAGGGACTGCTGGGAAGAAACTCGGCCATGGCATCTCTGGTTAATATAAAAACTGTTCACTCTCGAAAGAAGCAAGGGTACATGTTCAGATCTCCATTTTTGGACACACAGAAATCTGTAAATATGGAGGTAATTGTGGATACATGGCATGAAATAGCTTTCAGCTCAAAGTGAACCCTACCCAGCGCGTTCCTTCCACTGGCCCTGCTTCCATAACTTCTCTGGATAACAGCAAAGAAACTTGAAATTGGCTTGGAAAATGTCGTGGAGGGAACCAGTTGTTTTGTTCCAGCATTCTGCCCTGAAGGCACTGAAATAATGTCAGAAATAACTGATTTCTCTGACAAAAATAAAGTAGGCGCCAAAACATACCAGTAGAGCGGTGAAATGCAAATGCTGCGGACAGAACTGAAGAGAAAACTAAACACAATTCACTCTAAACTATTTACGATATAAATAATAATTGTTAATTGTTTTAGTCAGCACCAAAAATAATTTGTTTAGTGGCTCATTATACCTTTTTTTTTTTTAAATATAGAAACAGAGACACAAATATAACATGGCAGATCTGGTCTTAAAACTTTGTGTTTAGGTAAGAGTTTCCTCACTGACCCTGAATTAAGGTTTCTAAAACTAAGAAATATCTTTTTCCCAGTAAACTCTGCTATTAAATGGAGAAACTTGGACGACTGTACAAGGTTTGTACAAATAAATTTTCTGTTTGTTTTGTTGGTGGAAGAACATGACCCAGACTTAGAAGCAGGGTGGCCCCTTGTAAAGGAGGAACCTGGGCTCCAGGGTGTCCTTCAGACCTCTGAGCTCTGTTACAAGTTGGCAAGGCCATTTGAGAAAGGCACTTTGCTGGTGGATCTTTATCATACCTCTCTTGGAGGCGTTACAGAACTCCCATCTCACCTCTCAGTTACCTCAGGAGCATTTCTGATCCTGCAATGAATCATGTGTGGCCTGGACACCACCATCATTCTGGCTGTGGAAATGTTGCTTTCTTTCACTGGGCTCTCAAGGCATTTACTTGGGTTTAGGTCAAACTTCTGCAGCCTTGAGAAAGCTGCTGGTTGCTCTGCCTATGGTGCCACTAGATCTCCAAAAACAATTGTGGAAGCTGCTGTGGGTAGAGGTGTCCATTACCACCATAATAGAGATGAAGTTGCACCTTCACTGCCAGGTGAGGGTTTGAATTCACAGAGCTGAGGCTGAGCCTGCTAATCCTTTGCAGTGTTTAGGTGTTGATTTCTCTTTGGTTTAAGTCTGGACTGAGCCAGCTGGATGTCCAGGTGGACAACCCCACCCCCAGGGCAGCTGTGACAATGCAGGGCAGGCGCAGGCTGGCACTCTCTTCACTTCCAGCTTCATAAATCATCTCTTCAGCCTCACCAGGCCTCAGCTGAGGAATCATAGAATCCTAGAATGGCTTGTGTTCAAAAGGACCTCAAAGCTCATCTCATTCCATCCCTTGCCATGGGCAGGGACACCTTCCTCTAGACCAGGTTGCTCCAAACCCCTTCCACCCTGGCTTTGAATCCAATCCTTCCTGCTTTCATCCTTCAGCTGCCCAACAACTGGAGCATCTCCACAGAGCCACTGAACCCCACCTTTACCCTTCTGCAGGAGTGAGTGCCTCTGCCCTCATCCTGTGCCCACTCCTGTCTCTCCTCAGTGCAGCCCACACTCCACATCAAGCCAGCAGCATTCCTGCTCAGCGAGGTGCAATTCAGGAGCAAGATAATACAGCAGATGTTAAAGCCAATCCTATTTTGCACTGGAAGAAAATGGAAAACCAGTTGTTCTTCACACACCAGACTCAATAGGAGTAGAAAATGAACAGGTCTGTCTGTCAGCAAAATAACAGATACACAACCTGTGCTACCCACAGATTTCTGTTTTTAGGCCTCCCTTGTGATTAAGGTGGAGACATACGTACAGAAGAAAGCACAGATATAAAGATATATTGGTAACAACCAATACTGACTAACACCACAGAGTTGCTATTACCTTTGAGAAACACGTTGCCACGACTGGAATGTTATATCCAGTCAGAAATTCATATTTTAACATCCAGGAAAGGCATACAAATTATTCAAGGGGAGGAAAGTGTGCGCTGCAATGAGAAGGTGTTTAGTTCAGCAGCTCAGCTGGTGGAGTTGCTGCCTCTCTTCTACCAAAATCTTTCCACACAAACTCAATGCACCACTTAAATCCTTCCCCTCATTCATTTGGGATCTTCAGTCTGAGATTGAATTAGAAGAAAAGGTTACTCTAATAATTGTTTTGCGTTGTGTTTGCGACACTTCCAGAACACATCTCAGTTTAAGCCTAGCATTGCCTAATCAGTATTGAATCAAAGACTGAATAATTACTCCAATCGCATTCTTAAATTAACCTCAGCTATCAGCTAAGTTCTTTGGACTAGAGATGGAACAAAATATGCCTGCATTGCCCTCAAAATGTTCGGGGCACTCTCTGCTGAGCATTAAGATAAAGATAATACTGAATATTCATGCTTCAGAGTTCTGTGTCTCCTGGGTGAGTTGGGCAGGATTTAAATTTCCCTTGGTGCAATATCGGGCAGATACGTCTGTGTGTGTGTGATTTGCTTTGTCTGGGTTTCACTGCCCGCAGCTGGAGGCAGGGCAGGATCAGCACAGGTCAGTGTGCACCGAGGCAGACAGGGAACAGAGACGTCACTGACATCTCTGCTCACAGCATGTGTCAGGCTGGGAGTCAGGAATAAATCACAGGCATTGCTGCCATCCACTCTTTGAACCTTTTTTTATCTGCTCGGGTCCCACCTGGCTCCTTCTGAGCTGCAGCTCTGGGTTCCTCCATGCCCACAGCACCTCACAAGGAATGAAATGAGAAACACCTCATTCTGCAGCTACCAGACCCACAGGATGCTCAAAACCACAGGGCATGGTAGGCAGGTGCAAACTTTTTTATTTCTACACAGAATCACAGAATTATTTAGGTTGGAAAAGCCCTACAAGAATATCAAGTCCAAGCTGTGCCTGATCCCCACCTTGTCACCCAGACCCGAGCACTGAGTGTCACGTCCTTGGACACCCCCAGGGATGGGGACTCCAGCACCTCCCTGGGCAGCCCCTTCCAATGTTTAACAACCCTTTCCACGTACAAATTCCTGCCAATGCCCAGCCTGAACCTCTCCTGGCACAGCTTGAGGCCTCTTCCAATTGTCCTGTCCCTGTTCCCTGGGAAAAGAAGCTGACCCCCACCTTCCTACCCTACACAGTCTGGTGTGGAGCTGACCTGTATCATGCTACCTCAAAACCAATTTTTACATCTGCCTGAAAAGTATTTTCCATACAAAGATATCCAGGTAGGATTTCATGACCAGCCCCAGTCTTTTCCCCTCACTACAAGAAAGACATTTAGTGCAACAGAGCTGGGAAAGGGTCTGGAGCACCAGGAGCAGCTGGGGATGGGGCTCAGCCTGGAGAAAAGGAAGCTCAAGGAGGACATACTCACCCTCTGCAACCACCTGCAAGAAGGTTGTAGACAGCTGGCTTTCAGTCTCTTCTCCCAGAAAACAAGTGGCAGAATGACAGAAAATGCCCTGAAGTTGTGCCAGGGAGGGTTAGATTTGATATAAAGGAAAATTTCTTCACAGAAATGGTTGTCAAGCATTGGAACAGGCTGCCTAGGGCAGTGGTGGAGTCACTATCCATGGAAGTGTTCAAAAAAATGTGTGGATGTAGCAGTTTAGGACGTATTTTAGTGGTAAACCTGGTGGTGGTGCTGAGTTGATGATTAAACTTGATGATCTGAGAGTTACAATTTTAATGTTTCTATGATTCTATGAAGTTTAAGGTCAGGTGAGACCACAACTTTTATTCTGACGTCCTTTTTATTACTCCTAAAATGAGGATGGTACAGTCAGTAGATACATTTAGTAGATTCATCTTCCTGTGTTTCAGTTTCTCATCAAAACAAGCCCAGTAATTAAGGGAGCCTCTGCTAGCCTTAAATAATAGTTGTGAAAATTAACTACATTTATTTTTCAAATACAGGGCACTGTATCAATGAAACTGACAATTAAACCCAGAAAAAAGTTTATTATTTTAAAACACATGTACGCAAGGCAGGAGCATCACTCATGATGGAGGGAGGAAGATCAAGAATGAACTTTTAGGGAGTACTGTCCAACCGAAGCCAGGAATGACACAGAGCTCCTGCAAGAAGAAAAGCAAAATGTGATTCTCTAATTTCAAAACACAGGCACGTAATGGATGCCAGAATTAGATAACCAGGGAATCCTCCCTTTGCCTTTTTCTAGTTGCAAAATTGCACCTGCAATGGTGTTCTTTGAAAAGAAAAGAAGGTTGCTGTGTTCGTGTGCTCTTACATAAACACAAATCGTGTTTGATTTGGTTTGTTCCCTTTCTCACAATGTGAGCATTATTTCTATTTATTATTAATTAATATATAATATTCTATTATATTATTCTGGTATTTCCAGAATAGTTTTCATACCAATTGTGATTGTCAGGTCTTCTCCTGCATCTCTTTCCTGTGCATGTCCAGAAGTGCCTGGATTCTTGGTCATAAATGACAAAATCAGAGAACACAAGTTTTATCTGCATGAAATACATGTAACAAAATATAATAAAGATAATCAGAGAAACATCAGCTTTTAATTAGATCAACACCAGTAGTGTTGTTATGAGGTTTTGCACCTATGTAAAAGATTAGCCAATAGACCTCATGTTATTCCTGATCAATTTCTGTTAGTTTTGGCAATTCTCCAATACTGGAACCAAACCCCAGCCCATGCCTTTGAGCACATCCAAACATTTCAGCCTAGCAGTGAATTGGTCTTTTCAGCTGATCCAATCTCCTTGTCATTTTGCCCGATCTCTGAGACACCACAGGAGGCCTCAGGCAGTGGCTCTTTTGCTGTTCCCATCCTTCCTTTTGAGAATTCAGCACAGAATAGGGAGTAGAACCATTATCCCCAAGGATTTTGGCTTCCCCCCAAAACCCTCCCCTTGCCTGAAATAATAGACATCCATATTCCCTGCCTAACATATGTTACTGAACTGAGTGGGTTGCTGAAAACATGTGTTACTGTTCCTTTCATTTATGCATATCTACAGTGCTGTTGATTTTACATAGAATATCTCATTCTAGGCTACAGATTTGGTATTTATTGCCTAGGCAGGCGAACTGATGAGCAGAAAACCATTGGATTGTTTGCTTATTTAAAACATTTTTGTCAGATTAGCTGCAATAGTTATACGGATAATATATTTAGTGTATTGGTAGTTAATTTTCAACTGATATTCTTCTCTAAAGAGAAAACTTTTGATTAAGTGACAATTAACTCTGAAGGAAATTTTGGATTTAATTCTACCCTTAGTCACTAGACAACTCAATACATCTTTAGATCCACCAAACATTGAGTGTTTGAGGGTGCAGCCTTGCACCTCCTCACGTTAATCAATTACCAGCTCCATCTTGCTTTTTTGACATTTTAAAACCTTATAACCTATGGATTAATGAGAATTTCACTGTTATTTAACTGAAAAAAAATGTGATGCATAGCTGTCATGTACGTTAAACACACACATCACAGCAGAAGGTGCAGACAGGATGTGAGGATGAATATGTAAATGCTACTTAATGCACAGAGACCCAGATTTGAATTTGCAGATTGAAGGGAAGAATTCTCTTGTAAAAAAACAACCACCAAACTATGCCAGCAGTTCTTTAATGAGCACAAGAAGAAGACTTTGATTTCCTGCCATGGATGACTGATAGCACTGATAGAAACCTTTAATCCTTACCCATCCTCAGCACACATGGACACACCAGAGGGCAGAGACGTCTCCTCTCTGATACACAGAGGAAAATGTTCTTGCCATCAGGATGTTAACCCAGGACTTGGGAATCCTGCTTTTAATTCACTTCTCGATCACTCTCTTCCTCTAAAGCGCCTGGCAGGTTACTGAGCACCAGCCTCATTACTCTCTTGAAACCAACAGAGAAAAAAACTCCCTTCTGTCTTCAAGAGCTGGTGCCATTATAAATGTTTTTAAAGTTGCAGGCAGTTTTGTGATGGATCTTCCCTGCAGTGACTTCAGACAAATCTGCTAAAGATGAGGGTAGATGAGCAACTGCAGGAGAATCATTCATAATAAGTACACTTGTTCATTCCCAGCTAACTTTCAAAATTCTACTATAACATCATAAACATCATAAAACTCATCCCTGAAATTTATCAAGATAGAAGGCATTCACATAGTTCTGCAGGCAGACAAAATATGTTAGTACAAAAAAGGGTTTTCCTCCTAAATACAGAACTAAATGGTCAGAGGTAGTATGAATTTATTCTCATCTTTTTGTTTTCAACGGTGTTCTAATGCAAACAGTCAGAACATTAAAAATTAAGAGATATAGATCTTTTTCCTTGAGTGTGCTTCAACATCAGGTTCTCAGTTTCTTATAAAATTAACACATTCTCTCAAGTGCTCTTCAAATACTTTTGTTAATGGGAAAGTTTTTCTGACTGTGTTGATCTCCAAGGCAAAGTCTCTTGGGATCTCTTCAGTAACCCCCAATACTGAGCCTCTCTGTGATGGGTGGATTGACTGAATCCTAACCAGGAACCAATGACTTGCTCTTCTGAAAGAGTAGCAAGACAAGGTTTGCATTTAAATCCTTCTGTTGTAATCTGTTTTACCTACTTTCTTTTTCTATTTTTTTTCAGAAGACCCTTAATAATAAAAGTGGTTGGTGTTTTCTTTGCTTTGCAACCTTATTGGTGTTCCTTGAGGTTGCTCAAAGTGAAGGAAAATGTCCAAGCAGGTCCTATTTCCTACTCAGAGGAGTTAAATTCTGAGTCAATGTTGCACGAGGGGGTTTTGACATCATGGCAGTGATCAGACACTACAACGTGTGCATCTGTCCTTGAAGACACTCAAAATCAAACTGGTTAAAACCTGAGCTACCAAACGTGCAAATTTCAAGTTCTGCTTTGAGCAGGCTGGATGAGAGATCACCAGACATCCCTCCCACTCCAAATCCAGCAGTAATTCAGTAGGAATTTGGACACACCTGGTCTTCAAGACCAACCTTGTGCCAAGCACCCTTTGAGAAGGACAAATCCCCTGAGGTGCTGGCGAGTGGCTCTTTGTAGTGGCAGCAGAGCAGAAAGTAGACGGTGATGGACGTGCACAGCCCAGGGGTCAGGAAAACTTCCCCCAAGTGCTGTGGGGCAGGGTGGTTTTCCTCACAGTCACAGCTCCCCTTCAGACACAGGAGTGTGCTGGGAAGAGTTCCTGCTGCAGGAGGACTTGTGGAGCCAAAACACATTAATCAAACCTGAAAAAAATATATTTTATCCCAGTACCTTGTCATCTTTATGCTTCGTTGCCCCAAGCCTGTTGTTAATGTCACCTTTAAAATCCCATTAAAAATGGACCCCTTCAGGGCCTGGGTTAGGTCTCTTCAGGGCTAACCAAGCACCCTTTGGAAGGCTGTGCAAATATTCCTATCAGACCCTGAACGAAAAGTTAATAAATTTCAACCTTGCCCTCTGTGGAACAGAACGGGAGCAAACGCAGCATCCACTTAGAGCAAATCATAATTCGCGATCTGAAAATACGCAACATTAAGCACAGCCATATTTTAAATAGCAAGAATCACTTTGCAGGGCTGGAGAGGTTACAAACCACTTCTAATTGCATTTCAGGAGCACTTACAACGCTTTGTTTTGAAAGCTTTATATTATCTTGTAAAATCAGCTCAGAAAAAGCCATTGGTTTGTCATTGTCACCACAACGATGGCACCAACTTGTCTGTCTCTATGCTTTGTTCTCTTCATATGAGAAACGGAGATCCCATGTACTTTATTCTTTCTCCTCCTGCAGGCACTGATTGGGGTGCAGTCCTACCAAATGGGAATGACAACTGCTCTAAAGAAATTAGAAGCTCTCAAAAAAAATGCTCTAAAGAAATTAGAAGCTCTCAAAAACTACCCCAGAAATTTTCTTCTGACGAAGCACGACCTTACCCTGCCCCCATTTCCCTCTCATCCCTGGTGCCTTGCTTTGAATCCTACAAGTGAAGGCTTCTCAAGCGTCCTTAGGTGCCAGAAAATTCTGGAGACCTTCAGAAGGAGTTTTCAGTGATCCTGAGGCTGCACATCTTTGGCCGTTTTTTTTTTTAAATCAAAGTGTACTGAAAAAAGCAGAGCTGTGGATCTGGCTGTGATTACTGGCAAGCTTCTTCGGTCCTGGATTCTTAAAATTTTTGCCAACTACAGCCTTTGCATCTTGTGTATCAGTTATAATTGATTCATGTGTTTCTCTGTCGCCTTGGCAAATTTTTAATCTGAGGTCAAAGATACTTTATTATGATTATCTTTAGTCTCCAATACCTTCCAAGTGTTCAGAGCTCTCATGGGAGAGAAGAGCTAAGATATAATTATTTGAAGTCCATAAAATTGATTAAGAAAATAAACAGTAAGAATTAATCTTCTATCCAAAAATATTTCTCTAAATCCACTGGTGTCCTGGAGGACGGGAAGAGGTTCCTGGAGGAGGGGTTGTCCTCATGGGCACAGCTCACAGGAACTTTTTGAACTTTTCTGTCTTGAAAATATCCAAACCCCTTCTAGCCAAGGTCAAAGCACACAAATCCACTTGTTTTTCCCTTCCTCCTCTGTAACAAACAGCATAAAAATTTGATCAGTTCTATCTCCTTTTAGCTTCACCTTCTAGAAACAATAATAAAAACTTCAGCTCTCTTCAGCATTTTTCATTTTATCAATTGTAATAGTCAAGGGAGGGATTGATGATGACCCAGCCTGAGGCAAAGGAAGGACACGTGGGTGTTTTCTGCACATGAAAGAGCTCCTTAAATTGGCAACCCCGGGACAAGGATTTCCAGAGTGCCACCCCTTGGAGCAGATGAAGTTAATCCAACAGATTTGCAGAGTCTCATATCAGCTGAGACATCATCTGCAATATCCCTGGCAAAAGTATCTCCCACTCAGCACAGAGCTTGGCATTGGTCAGCAGGAACTGTTCCTGTGGGCCAGAAGAAATCTGACGAATTTTCAGATTAAAAAAAATATATGTGCAAACAACTCAAATTTGTTGATTCTGAAATATCAAACTTGAAACCTCCCAGTTTCACACAAACGTGTTTCAAACAAACATAATTAGAGACTCATTTTTGACTTTTGGTTTTTTCCTTTTTGCGTTTCAGGAACTTTAGATTTGAAGGAATTTGGAATTGGACTTTAGGCCTGGAAACGGGGTGTTTACAGCACTTAAATCTCCAAGTTCAGCATGCCAGGTTCACTGTCACAGAAACAGGAACCTTCCTCTTCCAAAATCGGTTCAACTGGCAAGATGTGATGAGGAAATATGTGCCTGAAAGAAAAGAATCTCTTCCTCTTGAGGGCAAAGTCTCTCTTCAGCACTGGAGGGAACAGTGACAATTCAGCAGGGTCTTACACTGTGTCAGGGTTTCAAATTAAGGTGGGGTGAGGATGGAAGGAAGGACACCAGACAACAGATTAAAGAGAAACAGTCTCAGAGCAGGGACTTCATTGCTTCCAAGAAAATTCCTTGGAGAATTTCAAGTATTCCTAGGCTTTATCCTGATTTTTAAAAGCAATCCCAATTTTTCAAAGCAAAATTTAGGCACAGACTAGAAGCTCTGCCTTCAGCTCCTGATTTATACACGCAGCCATGAAAGGCTGCACTGTTTTAGAATCATAAAACCACAGAATGGTTTGGGTTGAAAGGATCCTTAAAAGCCATCTCATTCCACCCCCTGCCATGGGCAGGGACACCTTCCACTATCCCAGGTTGCTCCAAGCCCCATCCAACCTGGCCTTGGACACTTCCAGGGATCCAGGGGCAGACACAGCTTCTCTGGGCACCCTGTGCCAGGGCCTCACCACCCTCACAGGGAAGAATCTCTTCCTAATACCCAATCCAAACCTACCCCTTTTCAGTGTGAAGCCATTCCCCCTTGTCCTGTCACTCCATGCCCTTGTCCCAAGTCCCTCTCCAGCTCTCCTGGAGCCCCTTCAGGCACTGGCAGGAGCTCTAAGTTCTCCCTGGAGCCTTCTCTTCTCCAGGTGAACACCCCCAACTCTCCCAGCCTTTTCTAACAGGACAAGGGTTCCATCCCTCTAATAATGTCTGTGACACTTCTTTGGACCTGCTGCAACTTAAAAACCAACATGGACACCCTGCTGTCACCCATGGGGACATCAGCTCTGTGTCCCCAACCTGTTCCCCTTGACCACAGACATCTCTTGCAATCCAGCCCAGCTACAGGTGTTGGCTCAGAGTTTGTTGCTCTCATCTGTAGAGGTGCAGAGCCTGCAGTGCAATGTGCAGACATTCCTGGCTGGCTGCTGGGCTGCTCCACAGCTGCACTTTCATGTGAGGAAACAAGGTGGTTTCACAACCCTGGCTCTTCTCTTTGACCTGTAATTGCTGCAGCATCCTGAGAGCTGAAGGTCATGGAGCCTTTGGGTTTGTGGGTGGACAGATGTGCAGCCAGGACACATCTGTTTGAGCTGCTGGATGCTCTGGGGGCTTTGCTGGAAGCTGCAGAGGAAAGATCAGAGAGGAGGCACCACTAACACCACATTAAAGGAAAACCTCTGCTCACTGAAACTCAGCAGGGCATTAAAGTTCCCCAAAGCTACTCAGAGATACCGCTCACTGATGGACACCAGTGGGTGGACACAGGAGAACTCCAGTGCCCTTCCTTAAATTGTACCTAGGATGATGGGAAATTTATTCAATGGACAGAATGGAGCTCTTATTGTTAATATTTCCTTTAAAAAAGAAAAGAGAAAAAGAAAAAGAAAAAAAGAAAAAGAAAAAGAAAAAGAAAGAGAAAAAGAAAAAGAAAAAGAAAAAGAAAAAGAAAAAGAAAAAGAAAAAGAAAAAGAAAAAGAAAAAGAAAAAGAAAAAAAAAGAAAAAAAAAGAAAGAAAAAGAAAAAGAAAAAGAAAAAGAAAAAGAAAAAGAAAAAGAAAAAGAAAAAGAAAAAGAAAAATTGCTGCAGATCTTTGAGCCAGACCCACCTAATTCCTGCAGACAGTCTCTATGGTAGGGCAGCGTCCTGGGAAAATTACAAAGCTTCTTCCTGACCTTTTCCAGCCTTCCTCTTCCCCATCTTTTAATCTCAGACTCCAAACATCTCCCCACCCTCCTCTCTCCCCTTGGATACACACTTTCTTCTGTATCTGACTACTACAGACATTCTTTTTCAATATTCACTTGCTTGAAATGAAACGCTTCAGTTCTTTCAGGCTTTCCTCGTTGGGCATGTTTTTTTTAGGAACTACTCAGTATCTCCAAAAAGGAATTTTCTTCAAGATAAGGGATTCTGAATGTGTTGTTTTCCCTCCAGACACCTAAATAGCACCACAGAGCATAACCTCTTGATAATGACTTCCTTTCAGAAATTGTTCCATCTAATTAGTGGCTCACCAGAGACCTTCCTAATCCAGACATCCATCTGAGGAAAAATTGCTTATGATTGCTATGCCCTGAAATCCCAGAAAGCCACAAGAAGAAAAGAAAATTTTCTGGCTAATAATGTGCCCTCACGAGGCCAAGCTTAGCTCTACTGTCTGAAAACACTGAAAAGGCACTAAATTAAGCCTGGAAACTGAAGGGAGTCCATCTGGAAGTGACTGAAGGAAAAAAGGAAAAGGTCTGGTCAACAGAGGTCTTTATGAAGAGTTTCCACCTCTTAAAGCACAGTGTATGATCTCCCTATTTAACCTCCACAGGTCCAGAGGGTTGAAATTTGCCATCTTTACACATAACCTGCTGAATACTGAGCGTTATTTTGGTGATCCTGACATGGCTCCACCGGACTTGATTTCCAAAGGAGTTTCTTGACTCCACAAGACTCCTCAGTCTGAAATACAGAAAAGACCCCAGAATGGCAACAGCACTTCTTGTTACTGTGTGGTTTTGCTTGATTTTCCACTGTGTTCTTTTTCCAACTGAAAAGAGACTAATTAGCCTCTCTTTTGTGCATGTGTTCTTTGCACTCACTTAAGGAAGGAAACTTCGTAATCTACAACTTCATCAGCTCTTCCCCAGCTGCCCACTTCTCAGCCTCGTTGTTATTTCTTACCTCATTACCCTTTAACCTGAAGATAAAATGGTTTATTGATTTATTTGTTTTTATTTGTTTATTTGATTGCAGGGGGCAAATGGTTTCTGAACGTGGTTTTGTAATCACTAAAAGATGTGTGACAGGAAAAAAAAAAAAAAGAGATTATTGTGTCCTTTCCAAAAACAGGGGATCTTCACAAGACAAAGATCCCAAATTAGCAGCATTTCTCCACAGTGGAAAAGTGTCAGACTGCTGACCCTGCCGTGAGTCAGAGTGTCTGAATGGGCATAGATCACGGAGAGCGGTATTGATTGACTTCAGTCACGCTGCATAATTCATCACTGGGAGCAGCATTATCATGTTGCTCACACAACCTGAGATTTTGTCATTTCAGAGCCTGAGGGCAGTTTTAGCCAAGGTGTTCCTTCTACTGCAACAGGGTGAAGGACATGGGCACAAGGATCTGCTGTGGCCAAGGTGAGGACAAGTGAACCATTCAATGGAAGTCATTGGAATTTTTATGGCCATAAATCCATGAAGTTAGGATGAAAAAAAAACCCAACAATTTTAGAGTTTTTCTATGAAGCACAAACTTACTTTGGCTTGACAGAGTGGAATTAAGTGATTGCTGGGACAACTTTTTTTTTTTTTTTTTCTTTTGATATTCTCTCATGTGACATCGTTTTGTCAAGACAGAGTTTACTGAAGAAGTCTTTGACAAAAGGAGTCAGAGTCTACAACTGCAGCCCAGATTTATGGACTGAACTGAGAGGTCCTTGAATTTATTTACATTAGTCTTCCCTGTAAAATCAGTGGAGGAATTCAGGCATCTCCAGAGACTTTGCTCTTACAAGGGCCAAATAAATCACCTGCCAGAAGGGTTTTCAGTAGGGATAAAAAGAAAAGGAGATCAGCTTCCAAATTTAGGCATCTAATTTTGGACCTGAGAAATGAAGGTGAAAAATACATCATTTTCTTTGTTGGTTTCCCAGAGAAACTCACCACTCTGCAATGAATTTCATGGTTCCCTGCAGAGCATTCAGGTAGTTAAAGCTGAGGGCTGCTGGATGAAGATGAAAAGTCTGGACACTGGGAAGAAAGGAGAACAAAGTGCTCAAAGCAGAGCATGAATGAAGATATTCAGGTCTTAACAGCCTTTAAACTGACAAGTACAACTCAAGAAAGTAATAAGAATGTCCTTAATTCACACCAACCTTCAAGATGGCCTGATTTTCTCTGATTTTCCCCGAAATGTGAACAGAAAGAGTCAAAGAAAGTTCTTAAAGACGAAGTGTAGATGAGGTACATGACCTGTTCCAGCAGCTGTTTTCCAGCACACAGAGCCAGAGTTACAGTGACAGTGGTTAGGTGAAGCCTAACAGCAGGCCTGAAGTGAAACCCCTGGGTAACTGGATAAGTAATGAAACAGGGACAGTGGGTGAGGAATAAAACAGGGCTTGCATGAAGGTAAGTCAGCCAGTGTAATTGGACTGAACACTTTTATTAAAAGTCCTTTTTATTCATCTGTGAGTTAAATTCCTCTCTGACTCCAGTGGCAAACTCCAAGTCTCTCAGATTTGTGAGTAGGTATGTAAAACTTTTTTTTTTTAATATTTCTGGACAGACTTCAAGGAGATTTCAAGAGACCCAGTGTTTCCTACACAGGCACTGTCAGACCTGTGCCTCAGAGCCTTTGGATTTGTTACCACTAACACTTCATTTTCTTCCTTGCAATCCATACCCAGCATTATTGCAATGAAGGTGTTAATGTTTCACATTTTTGCTCAGAAAACTAAATTTAAAAAGTGAAGCTTTCAGACTGACAAGAAGCCTTTTCAACCTGGATACAATCTGTAGCACATGAAAAGTAGGAAATAGAGTTGTTTTTTTAACAGGTCAGGGTTTGTGTACTGGAAGAATTCCTTGAGTTTTCAAGCAGTGTCAATACCCTGCAGCCTGCTTCAAATGCCCATTCCCGAGGGCTGTGTTTTAACTAGGAAACAGAATTAATGGTGTGACAATACCAAATGTAGGCTGTGCCACGCTAAGGAGACCTCTAACTTCACACATTATTGCTGACTTAGCCCACAGCAGCAGCAAGAGCAAGTTAAAACAATCTTAGGCTTGTTTTTAAATTTGGACTTACTTTTGGAATAGGAATACAGCCTGTGGCAATTTTATGCTCTGGTTCACTCATTTTCTTAAATCATATTTTGTATCTCAGTTTATTTTACAAGTTGTAAATTGTGGATTTGTCTAACCATATGTGAGACTCATGCAGAAAAGGCTGCACTGACTGTAAAGGACAAGAACAGATCTTTGCATAACAGTGACACTCTTTATTCCCAAGAAAAAAAACAACATTAAATCACATTAGCAAGGAGCATATGGAACAGATGAGGGTAGATTTCTAAATTCCTTGTGCACAATCAGTATGACTTTAGTCTCTTCATGCTCTTGAACAAAACCTTTCAGCAAGATACACTCCAGTGAAGATGGAAACAGTGTGAGTGATCCCAAATACAAAAAGCTAAAGGGGAGATGAGTTTATTTCTCCTCTCTCCCACGTAATGAGCAGATTTCCACAGCTACCATGTGCCCTTATGCTCATCTCAAAGTTTCCCTGAGTGAAGAGAGAATTATGACAACTGGTGAGTGCTGCAGCGTGTGATGTTCTTACTCTAAGATGGAGATCTGGAGTGAGTTTATGCATAGTGGAAGATAAGAGCTATTTCTTTTATATATAAAAATTTTTATATACATAAATATATATATATATAATATTTTTATATATAAATAATATTTGAATATATATAATCCTGTGTCCTGTTTGTAGTAACTTGAAGCAGCTGATGGGAAATTTCCTTCTGTCCCTCTTTCCTTCTGATGATTTTTGTAGTGGATATTCAGGTAATAATGCCTGGCCCAGCTATCAGAGAGAACATACACAGGTCTTTGCCACCACACACAGGAATTCCAGGCTGGAGCCATGAAGTTGATACCAGAGTAATTAAATAGGTTTGCTGCAAGTCTTCAAACCTGTTCAAGATACCTCAAATTCCAGTTAACCCTCAATCCCACTTGATGTCAATCCTGAATGAGAAACAAGATCTTGTCCAAGCAGATCCATGATTCTGCCTAAATTGCACAAAATCCCAGGTTGGGTCAGGCTCAAGGGACCACCATGGGCCCCCTGGCCCCACCTCGCTGCTCCAGCAGGGCCATCCCAGAGCACAGGGCACAGGATGGTGTCCAGGCAGTTCTGGAATATCCCCAGTGAGGAGACCCCACACCCTCTCTGGGCAATCTTTTTCCATGATCTCAGTAAAGAAATTCTTCCTCATGTCCAGGTGGAACTTCCTGGGCTTAGTCCCTGCCCGTTCCTCTGGTGCCATTGTTGGATCCCTGGAGCAGAGCCTGGGCCCTGCCCTGAGCCCTCCCTGAGGGTCCTTCTCAGCTGAGGCTCCTCTCCAGGTTGAACAGCCCCAGCTCCCTCAGCCTTTCCTCATCAGGGAAAAGTCCTTTATCACCTTTGTAGCCTCCTCTGGACCTGCTCCAGGAGCTCCAGGTGTCTTTGTGCCCTGAAGACTTTCCTTACTCGCCCAAGGCTGTGGAATTGCCCGTGGTCTCTGCTCTCATGAAGGGATGTGTCAGGGGGTCACTTTTGGGGCCGTGTTGCTCTCGCAGACTTTGCCGTGAGCTTACGTGACAGACAGAACAGATGTCTGCAGATGCCAGCATGAGACCTCCAAAATCTGCCAGCGAATTATGCATTTTACCTGTCATTTTCTACTCTGAACAATGTTCTGCATGTCTGTCTAATTATAGAAAAAAATGTACAGATTGTGTCAAAACTGCCCACTATTATCCAGCCTGTACCGGCCACGGCTGACAAAACATGCACATCCCCTAATTAAGAACATTTTAAAACTGACTTATTTAAATTAAGAAAACCTCCCAACCTTCACTTCTCGACAAGTTACTCTGAGATTCTTGGAGGAGGAAGAGAAGGAAAGCAGGAATATTTTTGATTTCTTACCTCTATAGAGCACTAAAATAAATTACAACGTGCAAACAATACGTCAGAAAGAAAGGCTTTGGCTTGACAGATTGCAGGGCACAGCATCAAATATAATTGTGCTGTTCTGAAGATCTGAAGTACAGAATGTAACACACTTTAAATGCTTTGTTTTTCTTGAGAATTCCAAATGTTTGGACATGCCAGGTGATAGTTTAATTCCTTCACCCACTGAAGTCAGCGTAAGAAAGCAGTAAGAAAGCAGAATACACCCTTGCTAAAGGACTTCTAGCTTGATTTCCCCAGATTTCAGTCTGTGCTGAGGATAATGTGAACTAAGAGAGTGATTCCATCTGGATTCTTTATCCACATATTACAGTTCACTGTCATTTTGTGGTGACAAGTGAGCTTTGCGAGGCAGACACTTTTTGAAGCTCCTGAAATTCTGTTTTCCAACCCTAGTCTGGAAGTCCCCATTTCCAACCACCTCCAATTTGATGATGAAGAAGGACCAAATTCTGCACCTAAGTGGATCAGATGCAATCCCAGGTTCCTTGTGTGTGTTTTCAAATACACAAGGGCCAAAAACTAAACTGAGTGAAAAATGGAGCTCTGTGAAGAACCAAAGTGCAGATTTCATGTCTAAGAACTGATGAGGGGGCAAGGAAGGGAAAAGAGTTTTATTGACCTCAAAAACCAAAATAAATTTGTTGCTCTGCATTTGGTTGGGTATCAGTCAGTGGATGGTGAGAAACTGAGTTGTGAATAACTTTTTTTGCATATTTTAATTATTTTCACGGTATTATTATTATTATTATCAATAATAATAATTTTCTTCCCTTTCTGTCCATTACACCATCTTAGTCTTAACCCATGAATTTTCTTACTTTTGCCCTTCGAGTTGTCTCTCTCATCCCACTGGGGAGCAATGAGTGAGTGGCTGTGTGGGACTGAGATAAAGCTGGGGTTCAACCACAAAAGATTTAACCTAGTGAATTCATCCAAAGTTTTTTGTTCAAGATAAAGGTATTCCTTTCAAAATCTCCAGTCAAAGAGATTTCTCAAACTAGATTTCTGGTTAAGGTTTTCAGTGCTGAAGGAGACTATTACGAGCTTGAAACAAGTACTTGACAGGAACAGATTTAGAGTGAAAATTTCCAGGTTTCAATCCATTGTCTTCCAAAACTCATTTCAGCAGGAGAGAAAATGTCAGTTTGAGTTGTTTTGCCATTGTCCATCTTCAGGCCTTTTAACATCTCATTGGTTTTTGCAGGTGTCATTCTTCAGCCTTAAAAATCATGGAAATCCAAGTATAGAGCTCATAAAACAGAGAACTGCTACAGTCAACTGTTTTTGGGAATAAAAGGCAGGGTCCAAGAAACATTTAAATTAAAAAAATTACAAAAGTCAAAGTGTCCCGTGATACACAGCAGAATTTGGTGTGATTATTGCTCATTGATGGGAAAAGCTATTTTTTAAATAAAAAACCCCCACATATATATATATATATATGTATATTTTTGTGATAATCCTGTAACAATAATTAAGGTAAATTTGTCAAATCCTAAACTGAGTATTCTCTAAAAGTTTGTTATCAAGAATACTTTTTCATATTTTCCAGGAGTTTGATTTGTAAAAACTGGGTATGGCTAACAAAGAAATAATCTAGGAGGACCAGGCTAAAGGAATTTGATTTGCAAGGCCAGTGTGTGGGAGGAAAAAAAATATAAAAACTCCATAAATTTTTGTTAGCATTTTGACATGGGAATTACTATTAAAGCAATTCAGAAGACTTGATGAAAACCACTTTGAAATTGAGGTGAAGTAATTTTCTGTTTCTGAGGTGGATCAGAGTCCATCTCAAAATCAGAGAAAAATGGACTTCAAGAAAAAAACACTTCTAGAAAAAAAACATTGTCATTAATAATATCTTCAGTGAACCTGATGTTTGGAAAAAGGGAGAACAGTTGTGAGACACCAAGACTCTTTTTGTAAAACATGGTAAATGTAAAACATTTCTAGTCACAGACCAAGTGTTAGAACACCAAATATTTCTATCTCATCATTCGTTCAATAAAACTTATTGATTCCCTGCAGATGGCAACTGTTGTTCTCTAAGCTGGCAAATTACAAACCCCCTTTCTTCTGTTATAAACCTTAAACAATCGAGAAACTGCAAAACTATCTTTATATAGTCTCTAACACTTTCGGAGAAATAAAAGGAATTTCATTTCACTCCACATATTTAAGACATTCCTTACTCGAGGAGCCACATCTCCAGTCCTCCTTGCCCTGCTATTTTCAGATGCAATGTCAAGTTTCCTCTAGTTTTATTTATTTATTCTTCTAAGCAATAACTAGTGAATCCATTTTGGAGCTCAGAGTATGTTACCCACTAATTTCACGAGTGTCCTGATTTTCAGCAATTCTCAGTCTTGCACAGGGTGATGATTTTAACATTTATATTATAACCACTGAAGGATGATAAATTTTAGCTATTACTCTAGACAGTTGATGGGGGTTTTCTTGTCTGACAAGAAAGAGCATGGCTTGAAGTACCAAAATAAAATGTTTAATGGATTTTATCTCACCCATGTAATATCAAGCCATAAGTAGTTATGAAAATACCTCCTTGAAGTATGGAATATTCTGATGCCTGAAGCTGGAGGTACTTAAATTGTTCAAAATGTCAAACATGGTTTTTCTTCTCATTTGCACCTCAAAGCACAGCTCAGAGAGAGAAATATTTCCATTTGGTTGTCTTTTCCAGGCTCTCACTAGCACTGTTAATTAAACTGTGAAGCTTTTCACAACTGCTACTAACGAGGATGTGGAGGAGGAGTTGTTTGCAGGACAATTTGCCTTGTGAACTGCAGAAAAGAATTTAAGCTTCTTTATTTCAGTTGTTCCTCAATTAGTGAAGAAACTGCTCTGTGAGCTGAGCCTCTCACTTTTCAGGGACATTGGAGCAGGAGCAGCTTCTCCTTGGGTGATACATACGAGCACTCTGGATTCTTCCTCCGTTGTAACTTCCCTGCTGGAGCTACATGCAGGGTTTTTAGGAAGGTGAATGCTGCCTGAGCTGATGCTGTCCTGTCCCTCCCGGCTCTCCTGGATAGAGGTGACATTCCCAACCTTTTTTAACAGCTGTGCTGCACACAGCAGGTCAGCGTGGGTTGTATCACCTCACTCAGAGTGACATAATTGGGAATTACTGATCAAAACCCTGCTGCTTCTTCTCATGGAGTCACAGCATGGGTTGCATTGGAAGGGATCTTAAAGATCATCCGGTCCCAACTTCCTGGAATGGACAGGGACACCTTCCACTAGCCCAGGTTGCTCCAAGTCCCATCCAGCCTGGCCTTGGACACTTCCAGGGGTCCAGAGGCAGCCACAGCTTCTCTGGGCAACCTGTGCCAGGGCCTCACTAGCCAAGGTTTTCATTTCTTGTCACATTCCAAATATAATATTCAGAAGTCCTGAGGAAAAAATTAGTCCTTCCCTCAGTGAATAAGTTTGATGAATTCTTTTTTCCCCCATAGCTTCAGAGTTCCTTCCACAAGCACACAAAGGAAACCATCTCATCAAGGAGTGGGTTATGGATTTCCTGAGGGTCAGGGGTGTACTGACCATGTTCAGTATGATAATCAGGGCTAAATAGATTTAAAGTTACACTTTGGGAGGCGCAATCCTTAATGCAAAGAGGTGATATCTAAATACAGATGACACAGAGAGAAAAGAAATTATCGACATTGCAAATAGAATAAGCAATGCAATGGCAGCAGGTGTCACATTGGTCCCTTTAGGAAGTGAGAGGACACTGACAGCAAGGATGTGCTCAGGGACAGCACAGCTCTACAATCTCACCACTGCCTGCACCAATTTTCCAATCAAAGGGTTCCATTTTCAGTGCTGAAGGATCTCTCACACTGAGACACTCAGGGCCCTGACAGAAGCCAGGGGTGTATCTGACTTGAGATGGCAGCAGCTGTCCAAAGCTGTGCTCACCCTGCCCTGAGCTGCAGGATCAGAGCTGCTTTGTCAGCCCTCAGACCAATTTACACTTCCAAGGTAGGGTTTCAGCTCAGGGACTTCATATTCAATTGGTTTAACGTCAGTTCCAATCATCCTTTCCCATTTTGTTCCCTTTCACAGTGCCAGTGCTCACCGTGGAGTCAGTCATGGATAATTGATCCCTTCTGTTTGAACTCCAGCTTGGTTGCTCCAGAGTGTGGTGGTGAGATCTTGCAAAATCAGTGTTTTCTGAGACAGCAGTGTTTAGAGGAGGCAGTGCCACACCCTGGAAATGGCAGGACCTCAGCTGCTGTGAAAATGTCAGGAGGCTTCAGCAGAATATTGCACTTTGCTTCAGGAACACTGAACTCAAAGTCTCTGTTTGGAACTGAGTCCCTTGTTGAGGGTGGTTTTGGGATCACTTGCTCACAAATACAGGCAGACACACAAATTACAAGCTTAGGGCTTCTACAGCTTGCAAAAAACCCTCAACAGGAAAAAAAGACTCTGTTCTTGGGATTTCTGACAACCCCCCACCGCTCGACATGCCAAACAGGCCGTCTCCAGGAAAAATTGGTTTGCAACACTGAAATTTGCAATAAACTCCAGTAAATGCTGTGTAACAGAGTAGTTTAAAGCACGGCAAATATTTCAGAAAAGCATTCACAGGCTCCTCTGTGCTCACAGGCAATTACCCAGTTTATATTCCTTCCTAACAGAGATCCCTGTGGTCATAATTGCTGGTTTTCAAGATCTGAGAATCCCAAACCTCTCCCTGATTTGCCCAGTGCCATCATCCTATAATTATGTTAATAGAAAAGACTATTTTTTCAACATCATAATGAAGATTTGCAGATTACAGTGGTGAGTTTCTTCTTTAATGTAAGGTACATGGAAAGGTGCCATGGAAAAATAGGTTTTGTACAAGTCTAGAACATGTGCAGTGAGACAGTTGACCCCTCTTCTTGCCCAGCAACATAAATGGAGGATTCTTTCATAAGATTAATGATTATAATCTACTAAAAGTGTCATAAATTATGATATTTTTGATTTATGAACTTAAAATTGTTCTTTCATTTCAATTTTTTTGTGTGTCAGTTGGCTGAATAGTACTTTAACCATTTAAGGAAGCAATGAACTGGTGTAACCTGTCCTCATCACACATTGAGCACTGAGAAGTTACTGAAGGCAAAGAAACAGCTCAGCAACACAAAGCTCTGCTTTAAAAATGAAGGTGGAAAAAAAAAAAAAAAAAGAAAAAAAAGTCTCCAGATGGAATTAATTTAGTCTAACCTTTTTTTTTTTTTCTTCCCAGACAGTCACATGTGAGCTAGACACCCAAGGCTCCCCTAAGTACTTAAAGAGAACTGAGCAATTTTAAATCGTGACTCATCAGACCTCCATCAGACCACCTGATTCAGGAGCTGACTCATCTTCCAGACTCACTGGGGGAGACTCACTTGATTCCCAGCAGATGGCCGGGAATCCTGGAGAGATCCTGGAGTGGTGTAGATGTTTGCACTGCTCGTGTTCGCACAGTCTGTGTCCTTCCCTCAGCAGGAGACTGACTGCAAAGCTGAGATTCCCACCATCCAAACTTTTTGTGAAAAAGGCTGAGGAGAAGACAGCTGTGAGAACACTGAGAAGAGAAAACATTAATACTTTTTAAATATATATATGTTGTTTATTTATACTGACTCTTCTGGTCACTTATAAATAAAACCTCTTTCCTCCAGAAATTGAGTGAAAGTTCCTACACAGAAACATTCCTCTCTCTCTTGTGGAGCCAATCCACTTTACAGAAAACGCTTTCAATGGTAAATAACTGAAGTGTTGTCCTTGCTGGTCAACTTGGGTAGACAAAAACTCCTTAGAGAGGAAGAAGCAGGTTGTTATCAGAACATTCAGTCTGTGTTGCATTAGCTTTAAACACTGGAAGAGGCCTCACTTGGCAGCAGCAACTACTTTCCACCAGTTAAATTTACTCCAAAATGATCAACTAGCCTTGTTGACAATTTACACCGAGCTTCTCCTACACTATCCAAAACAAAGTGAACAAAGTGTTTTGCAGACTAAGTAACATTCAGAGAAAGGATAAGGAATATTTTGTTATTTCTTGGATCAAGCTTGGAGCAGGAGGTCCAGGTGACTCTGCAGACTCTGTCTGCTCTGCACAGCACACAGGTTCTGAGAAATAAAACAGGGCTTCCATAGCATTATCAGCAAATTGAGTAAAATTTGATCCAAATATTTTCAAAAGAGCAACAGATCGTCAGTTCTGAGATTTGGGTATTAGTTTAGAAGGCACAGAAATGAAGTTGTGAGTGTTCCAGTGCACTTGCACAGTCTCTCAGCTTCATTGGTGGATTGAATCCCACAATCACAGAGGAAAGACTAGAACACACTAGGAAAAAAGAGAGACGGTTCTCATGTTAGATGGACAGTTCAGATCACAAGGGTAAGGAACAATATGGGCAAGATTGTCCCAGAAGAACTAATCTACTTTAATTCAGTTAATAAAATGTTATCATGAATACAGATTTAACAAAACCTTTTGTCCAGTGTCATCTCTTCAATCATTTGGTCTGACATTGTGGAGTTCTTCTTCACCACAACCGCATAAGGTGGTGGCTCTGCCCATTTTCCAGGAATTTCTTTAACAAATGACAGGAAGACAGACACGTCTATCAAAACACAGATTAGATACATTGATGTCCCAGATGCCAGAACAAATCTGAGAGTTGTTTCAAGTCCTTGGCATCTGTGGCCACAGATTTGGTGTGATAGCAGCATAATCACACATCTACTGCTGGGCTTCTCAATCCCAACTTCTCCACACTTTAAAAAAATCATATAATTTTTCTTCAGTTCTAGAAACACCTATGTTTTCCAAAATCATATATTCCATCACAGTATCCCAGAAAGGTTGGGGTGGGAAGGGACCTTAAAACTCATCCCATTCCACCCCCTGCCATGGGCAGGGACACCTTTCACAATCCCAGGTTGCTCAGAACTCCATCCAGCATGGGTTTGAAAACCAAGACTGGTCCCTAAAATACTCCCATTAATCTCTAGGCAGAAATTAAGAGGGGGTTACACATCCTGTGGTCATAATTGATTTGCCAAAAGAATTGCCAGTGCAAAACTTTCTGTGATTCTATGATTATGGGATTAAAAATTAGCTGGCAATGCTGAAGGTGGTCTCTTGTGAGGGTAAAGAGAGAGCTGCAACCAGGAAAAGGTGCTGGAGATGGCGGGTAGTGGGAAGCTATAAAAGTTGGCAAGTGTCACAAATCTTCTAAAAAGCAGAGAGTGCCTGTCAGAGCGCTTTTAGAATTTTGAACATTTAATTTTCCAATGCTGGGCTGAAATGTGAAGGAATCAGTGAATTTGTCTGAGGAGAGATGGGAGTGTACAGGGAGAAGAAGCTGTTATTTTCTGATCAAACAAGTTCTATATGTCAAAGATACAGAAGCCTGGAATTACAGCATGAGATAGCCTAAAGCTTTGGGAATCAGACAAAACTACAAAAATTAATGCAGGGAGTTCCAAAAGTGATTTTGTGGAAAGGAGACAGAATAAATGCAGCCACTGCTCACGTCTGAGTGATTCCTTTAGTCCTGGCCTTTAGATCTGGTTGATGAATAACAAAACCAACAAGGAGCATTGTGCAGTCTACAGAGTCACAGAAAACAGAGAAAGGGTGTTTGGTGCTAGGATACCAGGGCTTTTGTTGTTGTTGTTATAATGCCATTATACCTGGGGTTGCAGAGCTCTTGAAGTTATTCATCCTCCTTTGCTATTTCTGTGTACAAGCACTTAGGAGAATTAACGGTGTGATTTCCTGTAATAACCTGCGAGCCTCGGTGTTGCTCTGACTTAATCGCACTCATGTGTTGCCCACATGGTTTTTTAGGATGTGGAGACTTTGAAAAGCCTTAATAAAAGAAGCCAAAGCCTCTGATGAGTCACAGCTGGTTACTCATAGGTGGGACTGACTTCTAATGGGTTGGTTGCCCCCTGGCAGACCTGCCCTTCAAAATTCCCAGGAGCTGTCGTGCTTTCTCCCACGCTGCCCTCAAGAGCAGGAAGAGCTCTGTAAATGTCCACACAATCACCTTGTTGTCCTCTGAATCAAACTCTCAGAATGCCCAGAGAAGAAGGAAACAAACTCAACAGGGAGAGTCCATTGAGGCATTACAATTTTATCAACATGAATTTTCTTGTACTCTTTCTGTTGATTATTTTCCAGCATGTTCTGCTTTGTTTTAAGGAAAATTTCTGGGACAAGGGCAGTCATAGTCATTGAAATTTTGTATATTGCCTTGTAAAACAGAACCTAACGCTCATCTCAGGCATGAACAGCACCAGGCAAAGCATTGCATTAGTGTGACACCATTAAACTGTGAGCATATGGGAGGCTTATAGACTATAATTAAAACTGGATTATGTACAGGGGCTGTATCAAACCTTGCACTAGATGAAGAATAACTCTTCTTCCCCTGATAATGGCCTTAGCATCTGCTTGAAACTGAGCAAAGGATTCTGAATTCAAACAGTGGTTCAAAAGGGCATAACTGGTTCCAGAACCATCTGCACACACTCGAGAAAAGGATCTGCCAATATGGTTAACAGTGGCCAGGCAGTTTGGGAGATTGGGCCAGAGACAGCTGGGCCACTGAGCAAATAAGCCTTCTCACAGTGTCTTCAAATAAGGCTGTTTCTCCCTAAATTTAATGCTAAATTTAAAATTGAGAATGTCTGCCAGTACCTTCTTAATCAGGGGCCTAAACCTTTTGTAGGGATGGAGATCCTTCGAACTGAAGGATCGGGTAAATTCCTTGGACATAAACCCACATCTAGTTCAACAAGGTTTTTAAGAGGAGAAAATATTTGCACAAAAATGGTGGCCTCAGTTGCTAGAGAAAATACCTTATTCATACCAAAAACATATGGCCATAGAGCCTTCTCCAAAGGGTATTCTGAAGAGAGTTCAAAAAAAAAAATCAAAATTTTACATTTTGAGATTAAAACGTAAATCAACATTATGCAATCAATGCCATTGCCTCTGAAAGAGTTTCTTCATTATCAGATGAAGAAAGTTATGAGCTAGAATTAAAATTCAGAGAAAGCAGTAACATTTCAAGGCCTAAGGTTATTTTCAAGCAGCAGTATAATTGAGAATTCAGGAATCAAATCTGTAATTACAGCAAATTATGGGACAAATGGGTAAAAATTCAGGACAGAGCCATCTTAAAAAACTTGTTTTAAGAGGACCCTTAGAACAGCCTTAGCCTGTTTATTCAATATATTCTGACTACAGTCGTGACTCCTGACAGCCTTAAAGGGTACTAATTCCCTGGACAAATGGGGATGAATAAATAAAATATATTAATAACTGGAGGCCAATCACCACTAAACAAACAGTGCTCAAATAGTTGTGTGAATCCTTTCTGTTAGGCTGGCAAAGACAAGCCCCATTAACTTCTGATAAAGAGGGATTATGGTGCTCTCCAGCTGTTCAGAAAAGAAAGATCTTGCAGTTCACTCTGCAACACGGCAAGAAAAAACCAAGAGCTTTGGGTTGTGTGGGTTTGACTTATTAATATAGGAAAGTGTCTTCTGGCTGTTGGAAGGGAAAGGTTTTGACCAACAGATAATCACTGCCATTGAAAATGCCCATCAAAATGGAGAATTGATCTAGAACGGTGAAAGGAAAGGAAATGGTGTAGTGAAGTGACCCCATCTCAAAGGATGACCCAAGACCAGCATTTTTGATCTGGCAGTTTATGATATTTTTAACAGGAAAATGGTGGCGGTGGCTGTCAGTAGGGAAGAGCACTGCCATGGAAATCTCAGATTGTTTGGATTTATTGAGCTTGACATTTGAAGGTTTGAATGTTATCATGACAACTCTTGTTTCTTCTTGACTGGCCTTAAGACCTTTAAGTGATCAAAGAGCTGCAGATTTTACAGGAACTCAATTTAAACAAATGACTGCAACTTTCAGAAGGCAGGCACAGCAGGCTTGGGCATGAGAGTTCCAGGAAAGTCTAGAAAACACCTGAAACTCCTGCTGATCTTGAGTTGAACCAAGAAGACTTGAAAAAAAATGAGACCTGCTTGACAAAAATCTGTTAAAAGAGAAGGATTCATGAAATGGTGAGGGGAGTTCTAGCTCTTGCTCTTGCTCAAGTGGTCACAAGCCCAGGGATGATCCAGCTGATCATTCACATCAAAGGACACTTCCTTCCATCCTCGTCACCAATAATTAAAAAGTGGTAAACACACAAATTCCTTGCTTGAACACAAACCCATTTCCATGAGCCAGTCCTAGGGATGGAGAGGTGTGGGTGATGAGATCTAAATCTACTCTTCATGTGAGTGTACCAGCCCACTCTGGTTACACTGTGATCCACCAGACTTCTCAGGGAAGAGAGGAAATTCCACAAAAAAATATGGACAAGCTACTTAAGACTGCTGGAGACATCAAGAAGAAGAAATATGTTATTTTTATTTTCTCAAGCACTTCTAGAAATCTCTAAACCGCTGGTGCATGCTACAAGTTCTTTTGACTTAAACCAGTTTTCCCAAGGCCTGTAAACAAAGAAATGGTTGAAAAAATAAACTAAACTATGAAGGCAAGGCTGCAAAATGGGACATTTTGAAAATTGCCCAATTAGCATTGACTTGACTACTAATTGTGCCACTTAGGAAGCAATTGTTGATAGTCCTTTAATTTTAGATAACATATATCCCACAGGGATTTGTGGAATTGGAGCAAGGACAATTCTAGAGAGATTCATAGACAGCAACTTTCACACCTGGCATATGTTAGGCATCTGCCAAGTTGTGGAGGTTGCCTGTATCAAAACAACAACAAACTGTGCACCAAGAAACAAAAAAAATTAATGTGGGTAGACAATCAAATGCTCCACATCAAGGATGAACACAAAGAACTGAAAACTTGACTTGATATTTGCAAAGGAAAAACTGATCTAGGGGTAGGCTTTGCTGTCTGCTTTGAGAGCAAATCTACTGAAGTTTGGGATGCTCATGATATGTAAGAAATAAAATGTCCTAGAGAGGGAGTATATATATTAAAATAAGCTAAAGTTTACTCCCCTTTAAACCACCAATTTTAATACCTTTAGTTACATAATTATTACCTGATTACACTGTAAGTCACGTTTAAGATTTTTTTTTAATCTGTTTTTTTATCTTAATATCTTGTATTTTTAAACTCACTTTTCTGGTTTTATTTTGCTTAATTTTGGAATTCGACACATCTTTATTATCTTTTTACTGTTTTTCCAATTGCTGCTTATGCTTTCAGCCTTAAAGCTATCACAACTTTTTTTGTCTGAGAATTAATGACATTTGGTGAGTTAATCTCATTGTTTTAGGTTTCAATCAAAAAAGATTAGCTCATTAGACAATGTTATTGATGTCCAACACAGCTACAACACAACTAGGAGGAAACAGTCCCAGAAATCTTGTCACAGCTGAAAGCAAGGTCAAGATCGGTCAAGATCTTGGTGACTCATTTTTGGTAAAAATGAGTTTCTTTACTTTTTAAAAAATCAACTGTATGGGCCCAAACAAGAACACAAATTGACTGCAAATTTACTTTTGCAGCTGATGTTTCCCTCTCACTCAAGAGGGTTTTGCATCAATCTATTTCACCTTTCCAACTTTTTTTCAAATTTCCTGTATGTGAAGTGGCACTTGTCTCCCTCAACACAAAAAAACAGGGTTCATGTGACAGCACAGACTCTTTCCCACGGGAATTCTACTGAAAGTTTACTAAATAGAAGATAAGTTTCATGTTACTGAGAGTGGCTTTTGGAAAACAGGCGGTCAGAGCTCTGCCCAATCGGTCCCGGGGGGTGGACTGATCTCATCCAACCCGAATAGCCATCTTGTGCGTATATAAATCTGTTATTAATTAAATAAATTCACTCAGCATTCTCTCAAGATTGCTGTGTCTCTTCACTCCGCTATCAGTTCAACAGCGACAGGCTCAAAGCTTCAGGATATTTTTCAAGATTTTTCCTAGCCTCAATTTAAAACAGACACATTTTGGGAATGGATTTTGCAGCTCTACTCCCTCTAAACTGCTTTGTTTTCTCTCACTTGCAGCAAGAACGAAGAGAGAACTCAAAAGTGCAGAGAGGTGAAGCGAATCCTTCAATTTCCTTTTAATACTTCCTATGACACAGGAGAAGTAAGCAGAGATGGAAATAAAGCCGTGTATCTCCACAGGAGATCCATCAGCCACCTTCCTTCTGTCTCTGTCTCTCCTTTCAGCTGAAAGCCCTGATGTTGCTTTACCTGAAGCATCAGGGAAAGGTCAATAAATGCCAGCAGTGAGACTGGATGGCTGCTCAAAGGAGCCTTGAAATTGTTAGTATTTCTTCTGTGTTATTTTGACCACAGACAATGCAGAGAGGACTTGTTTAGATCAATAGCCACGAAAGGAAAAGGAGTTTTGAGCTGCTGGAGTTTTGCTCTAAGATTGTCTCTTCTTTCACTTACTGAAGTTTTCAATCCCACACATGGGAGGATTGAGCAGTGTGAGAAGTCTGAGTGGAGAAAAACAACACAGTTTATCAAAAACAACCTCAGGGGGTTATAGTTGGACCATGGGAAGTGGATCATAGGATCAGAGAATCACAGAAGCACAGGAGGGGTTTGATTGGAAAGGACCTTAAAGATCATCCATGAGCAGGGACACCTTCCACTATCCCAGGTTGCTCTAAGTCCCATCCAAGTTGGCCTTAGATACTTTCAGAGATGGGGCAGCCACAGCTCCTCTGGGCAACCTGTGCCAGAGCCTCACTATTAGGAGGAATATATTTTGTGTTTGCCAATGTTAGCAGAGCAGGTATTGAAGAATTTTACAAATTTCCAATCTGGAATGCGCTTTTATGCAAAATAACTAGCTTCCTGAGCCAACAGAATCTATGTGGATTTCAGAGTATTTTATGTAGTGATCTATTTAACCTGAAAACTGAACTTAGAGGAAACCCATCTTTCATAATCTGTTCCATGAGATACAGAATAATTGATTTTATTTTTTAAAAATAGACACAGATATTCTAGAATGGGGGTGTGTGTAAGGCTACAATAAAATGCTGACTGCAACTGAAATACAGGAACAAAGCTTCTGGATTTTAGCAGTTGTTCGTTCCAGATCCAGATAAATCAAATCAAACTGGAGGAGGCTTCCAGAAGGGCTGCGAGGAGGGAGCTGGAACAGAAATCTCAACACGAGAAGAAACAAAGAGGATTTTGCGTATTAAGTAATGAGTTGAATGGAAGATCTGATTGCCATTCATAAATGCATTGGGGTAGAATTGAAATCACCAGTGAAATTAAGACAAGGGAGGAACAAGAACAAACATGACCAGTAATATATTTAGGCTGGAAATTAGAAAGGTTTTTGCCATTTCAGAGCAATGCAGCTCTGGAACAGCATCCCTTTAGGACCTGCAAAAGCAATTTGTTTGGAAAAGATAATAAACTAGGAGGTCTCACAGATCCCATGAGAATTTTGGAAGACAGGCATAACATTCAAAATGATCTGGAGAAATTAAAGGTATGGTCTGAATTAAATACGATGCTGTTCAATGCAGGAAATGAAAAGGTACTGTTTATAACTGGGAATAATCAACTGCGTGGAAACAAGATGAAAAATTTCTTGCTCTGAAGAATTTCTTGCTCTTTGACATTTTGCTCTGTAGAAAACATACAGGGAAAGAAGACAGGGCAAAAAAAATCAAGAATCAGTCTGGAGAACACACTCAAGAAGGCTTTGCATCAAACTGTTTTATTTTTCTAACTTTTATGAAGAGTTTTTTACATGAAGTGGCTCTTTTGTTCCTCAACACTTTTCCCAGAAAGGAAAGCCCAGAGCTCTTAGGCCTTTTTCACAATTTTCCTTAGCATCAATCTAAAACAGGCACATTTTGGGACTGGATTTTACAGCTCTACTTCCTCTAAACTGCTTTGTTTTCTCTCACTTGCAGCAAGAAAGAGAACTCAGAAGAGCAGTGAAGAGAATCCTTCAAATTCCTTTTAATACTTCCTATGACACAGGAGAAGTAAGCAGAGATGGAAGTAAAGCCGTGTATCTCCACAGGAGATCCATCAGCCACCTTCCTTCTGTCTCTGTCTCTCCTTTCAGCTGAAAGCCCTGATGTTGCTTTACCTGAAGCATCAGGGAAAGGTCAATAAATGCCAGCAGTGAGACTGGATGGCTGCTCAAAGGAACCTTGAAATTGTTAGTATTTCTTCTGTGTTATTTTGACCACAGACAATGCAGAGAGGACTTGTTTAGATCAATAACCACAAAAGGAAAAGGAGTTTTGAGCTGTCGAAGTTTTGTTCTGATGTTGTTTCTTCTTTCACTTATTGAAGTTTTAAATTCTTCTTTAAATGCTTCTTACCAAGTTCAAATACTTCTTGCCAAGGTGCCTCCACCACTACAGAAGCACATCCTGCTTTTCACAGGAATATCACAGCCACGTCTCCAGGCACTGGAGCTGCAGAAACACATGGGCAGTTCAAAGCCTAAAAAAAGGCAAGAAGAATGATGAGAATTTTGGAAAAGGAGATCTTCTAAATGAAACTCTGCAGGGACCCAGTGCAGTTTGATTTTAGGGAAAACAGCATTGCTTCAAATAAGTGAAGTCAATGAAGGTTTGGAGTGAAAAAAAAGAAGGAATTTTTTTTTCTCTTATTTCTGTCAGACATTCTGCATAATTTAATTTTTTCAGGTTTTGTGCCAAGCAAATATTTAGAAATACTCAAAATAAAGTTGCTATGTTTCTTAACCAAATTATAAATCTGATGGACATATTTCATAGAAGCACAACACACCAAAAGATTCAAATCTGGAGTAATGCATCAAACTTAATACACATCAAAAACGATCATAAAAGCAACATTTAATAGATTCCCAGAAGCTAAAAAGTCACCATTAATGAAATTATGTGTTGATATTGATTATGCAAGAAAACAAAAATAAAATATTTCCCTTTTTCCCAGGCTGGTCTACAAATAGAAGGAGCCCTGGAGCTTTTACAGATATTTATGTGCAGTCAAAAACAGTTATCTAGATTTTTCTGTCATTTCTAATTAATAATATCATGTCGTGCACTTAAGAATTTCAGTAGCATGGTGACAAATTACCACAAGGCAAAAGATGTGCAATTGATCTTTTAAGTTGCTGTGCTAATTGCAAACCTGCCACTTGAGGGTGTTCTAAATATTGATTTCTGGTGTAAAGTCTCACTCCGCTTTTCCATATGGACATTTCAGCGTTGCTCATTATCCTGGTGTTCAAGTGGATGAGGATATCCATTTATCTGAAGAGATATGAGACTGTTAGGAAGGGAATTGGGCACTGAAACAGCCCTAGCAAAAAAAAAAAAAAACCAAACTGCTTTTGACATACGACAATGGAAAAGCCCGGAGGTTAATTAATCTCTGATAACATGAGCAAATTTGAAGCTAGAAATATAACAGCAAGTAGTGCTATTTTTCAGTGTGCAGCTGTGAATATGTGGATCTTCTCATGTCTGCTGGTTTTGTTTTATTTCTCAAGGAAGCAGATCACTGCGAAAAAACCCAAAACAGCTGCAACCAAAAACCCAACAAGAATAAAACAGAACCAGGATGAGATCACCTGATGTGCAGATGATGTCAGATCTTCACAGAACTGCTTTGGTTGGAAGGGACCTTAAAGACCATCCAGTTCCACTCCTCTTCCATGGGCAGGGACACCTTCCACTCCACTATCCCAGGGTGCTCCAGGCCTCATCCAACCTGGCCTTGGACACTTCCAGGGATCCAGGGGCAGCCACAGCTTCTCTGGGCACCCTGTGGCAGGACCTCCCCACCCTCACGGGTGAAAATTTCCTCTTGCACCTTCTCCAGGCACCACTCTTTACCCAAAATATGGACAGAACTGGGAGGAGATGTGGTGGCCTCCAGGTGCCACTGCAGAAAGCACCGGGATTTGTGTCCCAGATGGCATCGGGAAGGGCAGAGATCCTGATTTTAGTTCATTGCTCTGCCCAGTGGGAAAGCAGCAGAGGTGATTTGAGCAGAGAAAAAAATCCAGCCCCACCTCTGCAGATGTAAATGTATAGAGAATAGCGAGAGGATTGAGAAATAATAGGATTAGAATGACTCAGAATGGTAGAGTTTATTAAAACTTCATATTCCACCCACACAGAAGGACAGAACAGCTCTTTCACTGGGGGACCAGAATTCTTGTACTAGTAGAGATCAAATATCTTTTTTGTGTGTGTTTTCTGCAAAACTTCTGGGATTTAGGTCAAGATTCTCAAAGGAAAATGAAACAAAAAAAAAAATGAAGTCCTCAGGATTGTCCATTTCTGGTTTTTTCCTTATCTGTTTTTAATACTCCTTGAAAAACATCTTTGCTAATGTCTACAAATATGCTCAAAGCTTTAACAAGGTGGATGAGGAGAGTCCATCCCAGTTTGCATTTGAGTCTGGCAAGGGCACAGGTCAGTGCAGAGCGGAGGTTTGGCAGCTGCTGAAGGGAACATGCACCAGTGAGGAGGGACAAGCTAAGGCCAGGAGGTATCTTTAGGTGGCTTTGCAAGAGCTAAAAAGTACAACCAGGAACACTTATTTTTGAACCATAAGCCCAGTTCTCTGCATTTAAATATTTTCAGAAAGAGAGTTTGGTCTTGAAATCCTCTTGAAATCCTTACACGTGCAATCCATCACAACCCATCAAGGTTTGTTCCAATCATTGCTCAACACTTTGTATTCAAATTACTGGAGTTGGATTTGGAGCAGGCAGAGAACTGGAACCTTCCTCGTTGCAGGAGAGAACACATTTTAAAATATATTTTAAAGGGTAATAATAAAATTATCCTGGGAAACAGCTCCTGAGAAGCAACAATCCCCATAAGACTATTGGTGAATCTTCAGCTATCTTGCAACAAAAATCAGCTGATCATTTCAAACTGAAATATATCAATGTCAATCATATGGACCTGGACTGTATGGGTTTAGTATTAATTTTAGAGCTGGGAAATTGTGGTTAGAGAAGTGGAAATTTTCACCAAAAGTATATTTTTCACTATCTGACATTGAGGGGTGGGGGGATCCCTAAATCCCAAGGAAAATTCTTTGCCAAATCTTACCTTTCTAACTTAAAAATGGACTAGGATGAATCTTCCAGTATTGGTTCTTGTCAAACTTTTCTCCTGTCATAGGAGAAGAAAATGAAGCTACAACCATTCCCTTCTCAGCAATGCCTGCCTGGTTTTGTGGAAGAGAAACAACAACTCACTTCAGAAAATGCTTTTTACACACTTCATCTCTCACTTGTGAAAAAAGTGTGTTTTGGATCTAAGCACTAAGGTTTTTTCTTTCCTTCTCTTACTGGTTTGTGTATTTTGGGGCTTTTTCCCTTTGTTGGTTTTGTTGGGATTTTTTAGGAAGGAACAGTTCATAGAGCACAAAAAATATTCCAAGGGTATTATTCTCAGAATATTCAGTTCTTGACTGTGTGATCCTTTCCTTGCTGAGGGCTATAGAGGCCTTTCAAACATCTTTGGCGGGTCTCAAACACACACTTTAGTGTTATTTATAATAAAGAGAAAGAAAAGCACATGGCTGCAGGCTATAAGAAATGAAGTCTTAGATTTATTTGGGCTCCTCCACATGTTGGTTCATAACTGTCCTAAAAAGGATACTGTGCTAACTGCATTTGTGCACTAAATGCTTTAATGGAGGTTTTATTGCACTATTAAATTTAATAAGATACTTCTATATAAAATAAATACATAAGCTGGAAAACAAGGAATCCCTCAGTTTTGGAACAGGCTTTGATTTCAGTTCAAATGCTTAAGATTTTAGGTTGAAGATGGTAGTGATGGTGTAGAGTGTTACTGACTAAATGAACCACCTTTCAAATCTAACAGGGGTTTTAAACCAAACAATACAGGAGTTAAATTGAAAAGGTTCCAAAATATGATTGCTATATAGTGTTATTTAACCTTGTTATTCGTAGTTGGAAAATTTATCATCTTATTATGCAAAAAATCTTTGATAATCCATCCCTGCACCCTTCCAGCACCAGCTGTGAATGTAGGAGACATGAGCAATATGGGGACTGGCTTTCTGGCAAAAATTTCATTTATCCAGTCTTTATTCTTCCATGGGTTTTAATGGTGTATTGTAGAGCTTATCCAAGAAAGAGGAAATCATACAGGAAATATTAACTTTAGTCAAACATGACTCCAAAGCAGAGCAACAGCCACTGCCCACAGATCATCACTGACCTTGGACAGGCAAATGGATGAAGAAATAAAGTAAAGATGAAGTTTTGTGGTTTCATTCAATTGAAGCTTCACTTATATTCCAGCCTAAAGGATAAATTACAAAAAGGAGCTGCAACTCTGGTGTGTAACATGCTCCAGAAGGTGTCTGTGGGGAGTGCAGGGTACTTGTCTATTTATAACAGCGTATGTTAAACCAGCTGCAATATTAATAATGTCAAAGAAAACCATCAGATATTCAGTGTAGAAAAATGTCTGGTTTCCCAGTTCACCAAACTTACTTTCAAAAGGTCATGTGAGGTGATTAATCATTTTTAGGACTTTTTTCCTCTAAGAAAAGAATAACATTTCTCAGCAGCTGCTTTTCAGTTCTTCCAGAAGTGCTCTGAGATAACTGAGATAGAATCACACCGCTTTATTATTATTTATACGTTTCTTACACTCTTTAATTTCATCTGAAACATCTCACACATTGTATCTTCAGAAGCCTGAGTCATTTCTGCAGCTGTTCCCGAGATTTATACCTTTCCTGACACTAACAGCCTAATTTTGCCTCCATGGGACTTACATAGAAACTAATCTCCAAAAGCTTATCTCATCTCTGGGTTTAGACACACTGGGATTTCAGAGTCTTTTCTCATTCTGCCTTTGAAACACCATTTTGTACAGACACTTAAAGAACCAGTAACAACCATTCTTAAAAACTCCTGGTTCATGGGAGGGGAAGGCATTCAAGAGAATGGCAAGGATGTGCTTTAGAATGAGAATCAGAAATACCTCTCTCGAACTCCCCGAGCTTCCATTTCTGGAAATGATGGAATTAAATTATTAAACGTTTCACAAGCACGTCATAGAGAGGTGATAAAAATATGGTCACTGTGGAAATGTCAAGAAGAAATTCTGTTATGACAACCCAATTTCCCTCTCTGACTGATAATTTAGCCTACGTAAATGTGGAGGAAGAAGAGGAAACGGCTCTTAAAAGTTTCATAATGCTCTGGTATGACGTTCTCTACAAAATTAGGGAATATTTTACACATAAATCAAAAAATTGTTCCCTAAAAATTTGGAGCAGAAGAAAAAGACATCCTTTTGGTTATCTGTAAATAGGAGGATGTTTCAGGTGGATGTCTTACGGAATCTGTTCTGCACCTGGCTTTATTTCACATTTTCATTGGTGACTTGACTAAGGAGATAGAAAGTGATCTGATAGCATTTGTAGCTAATGGGCTAGGAGAAAACCTCAAAATACCCTGGAAAACAGAACTGGAATTTTAAGTCACCTTGGTAACTTTGACAGAAATTCTGAAATCCTCATGGAATCACTCAATTGAAGAAAATACAAAGTGGTTTAAGAATGAAGCAAAGGGAATCCAGCATTAAAAAGGGACTTTTAGAGGGGTCCCCTCTCCACACAGTGGGGTTGAACACAGACAAAGTAGAATCAGCTTGGATCCTGGTGAAAAAAGTTGAATTCCAGTCTGGGCTATATTGGTGTAAGACCACTGTTTTGCTCTGTTTGTACAGTAATGTCCTCATCTGAAATTCAACCTTCAGATCTGGGCAGTGCAATTACAAGTCTGCTCATACTTGAGAGAGTTCAGAGAACTGTACTGAAAATGAGAAGAGGTTTAAGCATGACTTGGAGAGAAAGGTTTGGAAAAACTGAGTTTGTTTAGTCTGGAAAAGAGAGGATTGAGAGGAGAGTTTCAGGGTGTTCCTAGATGAGATATTGTCCAACACACTGGAAGCAGATTCATCTCTTCTTCTTCTTCCTGTCTCAGAGGTGACAGCAGGCCTGGGAGACTGCTTGATGTTCCTTCAAACCTTATGTGTGTTTGGGAAAATAGAGACATGGGAACAGTGAATAACAGATACTGGATGTCCCTGTCCTGCTCGTACCCGTTGGTGTGATGTTATCACAGAGCTGAGCACAGCACAAGCACAAATCCTTCGAGCTGAAAACATCCAGAGGTCTCTGTTATTATAGAGTCAGCTTCTCCAGGAAGGCAGTTTTGGGTTTTTAGCACTCATTCCAGCTCTCCATTCACCATTTCCTTTGAAAGGAGCACTCACTCTGCCGTGTCGTGGAAGGCAAAATGTCACTCAGGATCACTATGATCAGCACAGACCTTGTTGGCTTTTGAAAACCTGGGTATTTTCGCTTTGGCGCATGATGTGGGAAGAGCTCAAATGTCTAAGATGAAAAAGGGCCGTAGTTATTTCTGTTATCAAAATGTGAGGCACATTAACACCTCCAGAAATTATGTTGTTCTTTTTTTTTTTCCTGAGACTGACCTGCTGGAAACGGAGTGAAATATTCAATGTGAGTCAAAGCATTAATTCAGCAATTTCATGTCTTGAAACATCCTCCTTTGCTGCAGGTCCAACATGAGCCCATGCTTTCTCTTTCTCTAAGAGGATTTCTTAGGACATCCCACATGTGATCATTTTAAGTGTGTAATCAACACACAACTCCTCGGTGCTTCAATAACCCTAAAATATTTGTAAATGCTTGACCTTACTCTCTTGAGTGCAGTTTCTACATAATGTTTTCTATTTACATAAGAAATCCTAAATTTAAGAAAAGAAAAGTGACAGGAATGCAAGCCAAGCATTCAATGGGGGGGAGGTTTTGGGAAGATTCTTCTGTAATGAAACCTTTGCTCAGATATCTGTGTTCTGTACAGGCAACTTTCACTGCTTGACTGAAAGAACAGAAACTAAGGCATGTCAAAATCCAGGAATCACTGTCAGCGTACTCAGGGCAGAGTCAACATTCTTTTATTTCATATCTCTGCAAACTCCCACTGGAAAACTCTCTGTTGAAGGTGAGGTCTAGTAAAGGAACAGAAAATGATCCAGAAAACAGAAAATGAACAGAAAACACATGAGCTAAACCATGTTTGGGATGACACAGGGAAAAAACTCCACAACAATCTGTTTTCTCCTCATGATTCAAAACTACATAAAAATATTGATAATTTCCCACATGGAACTCATCTCTTGAACCTGCTGCTGTAGAGTTCTGCTGGGGCTGTTCCTGACTCCCTCACTTTTCCAGCCATGGGTGCAATTGCAGCATTTTGTGGTTCAGTGCTGCCACTGAATGCTCTGGAGACAACTCCTCACATTTACTCTCACCAGCTCAGCCGCTGCACTAAGCAGAAAATCACCATCATTTCAGCAGTGCCTTTATTTTTCTATTTTGACTACTTTTTTTTTTTTTTTTTGCTTCTTTTTTTTTTTTTTTTTTGAAAGAGAGCTCAGCTGCTGACTGCAAATGAGGCCTTCTGGCTTTGCAAATGGCTCATGAAGCCTGTTCCCATCCTGTTGTCTAATTCCTGGGGTCAGAAGAGAACCACAGCCACCGGTGGAGGCGGATGTTGAGGAGCGGGAGCTGAGACATCTGATTGAGATTCAGCTGGAGCCAAGAGGACGTTCTGCACCAAATCACGATGTCAAAGACAACCTGACGAGAAGTGAGAAGCATCTAAACTTTGAAATGCAGTACCTCCCGACCCTGTTGGATTTCTACCAGCAAATTTCTCATTTAGAAAGAAAACTATCGTCAGATGCAAGTGTTTGCAAGGCTGTCAAACCCTTTCGTGTCAGTGACTCTCCAGCAGCCTGTCAGTCACAATGACCTTGAGTTTTGAGTTGCTTGGAGTGCCTTCTTCAATAACATTTTCTCCGATTTTGAAATTCAAGGTGCACAGAGGAGTCTGTTATGAAGAAACACGAGTTCCTCTTGCCAAAGGAGAGTTTTGTTGTCATATTTTGCCAGAGGCTCTGGAGAAGGGAATGGGAAGCCACAGCATATTTATTTATACAGATCAAACTGCATAAATTCCATTATTAGAATGCATTTTGCCATTATCCTTCTGCCCTGCAGAAATATTTTATGGCACAGCCAGATTTCTTCAAAAGTACTTGGGAGCTCTGGAGGTTCACCCCGCTGTTCCAGTCTGGGCTCTGCAGTTGCATGTACACTTTTTACTCGTTGTAAAAAAAAAAAAAAAAAAAGAAAAAAAAAAAAAAACCCCGTTAAAAAAAAAAAAAAAAAAAGAAAAAAAAAAAAAAACCCCGTTAAAAAAAAAAAAAAAAAAAGAAAAAAAAAAAAAAACCCCGTTAAAAAAAAAAAAAAAAAAATGAAAAAAAAAAACAATCCCTGTGTAAAAAAAAAATTAAAAAAAAATTTTTTAAATAATTGATTTTAAAAAAAAATCCCTGGTATACACCAGCAGCTGTTCTCCAAAATAGGTCTGAAGGTCCAGGTGGGCAAGAAATTGAATGTAAGTCCTGTAAGTGTGGTCTGTGGCCATAAATGTCCAGCTCCATCCTTGGCAAGAAGGGAGCCAGCAGGTCCGGGGCGGATTTTTTCCATTTATCCAGAACTTTTGACACGTTCTTTTCCCCACTTTTGCTGGTGTATTTGTTCAGTGGTGTTCTGAGCACTCTTATTTCTACTGCTCTGGTGTCTTTCTTGCCCTGCACACCACAATGCTATTTTTTTGGCTTCTCAGGGAATAACACATTTCCTGGCCTCTGCTCGTGTTTGTAAGTTCTTTATGTTCTACAAGCCACCCAAACTGTCTTCAGAAATTCTTTATTTGTGTTTAAATGAAATACAATTTTTTAATTTAAAATCCCTCCTGTCACACATCTTCAATTTTTTTATTGTTCTGTTAGCTCTTGCCTTTTTTATATATATTTTCTTGAGATTTCCAGAGATGCTCCATTTTTCCTTAAATAATTTCTCCCATGACAGGCTATAAATTCTGTCCTAGGATCGCTGCCTTCTCAAACTCCCAGCAATATATCTGCATTTCAAATGCACTCAGCACAGTATCTAAATGCCAGCAAGGCATTTAACCTTGTCATTTTACCTGAAATTAGGTATTCAAATTTCTCCTCTTTGAGTTTTCCTGGTTTGATTTATTAGTGAAACCCTCAGGTTGCAAGTTGCCATTTCAGGACTGGCTCTGAAGGTGTGTTAAAAGCACTGCAGATGGAAAGGGGAATTCTCTGCCCCAGTGAGAGTTTGCTGGAGATTATCCATATGCCAAATTAATTTGTATTTGGGCCAGGCCTGATTTAAAAGGTTCACTCCATTATTTTAGAGATGCATTTAAAAAACTCTTCACTCATTTATTTTATTGCTTTGGAAGCAAGATACATTACAGGATTTGGCTGGATCCTTAAAGAGATAAAATAATCTGTTGCAGCTACAAAGTCCTGACAGGCACAGGCCTGACAGGCCCTGAGTGCCTGTCAACCAAAGCTGTCACAAGTTGTCGAATGACATGAGGAACAAGGAGGGTCTTTTTCCTTTCATTTTTCCTTCTTTCTATGGATTTTATGATCCTATATGCAGAAAAGTCTACTGCAGACAGGGATATATTTCCCCCTTGCCAAATTGCACCCATTCTGTCAAGGCTTAATAGGATGCTGTTAATAACCCCCTGGCCATTTATTTGGAAAGGTTTTGTCTGCTCGTCTTCCTTTCTTTATTTTTTTTTTTTTAATTCATTAGAATGCTGCAGATTTTTGTGCATTTCTTATCTTACACGAGAGCTCTTAGAAGTCTGCTACAACAGCAGGTCTTTCCCTTCTAGAGGGAACATTTCTTCTGTGCCATTGAAGAACTCTCTCAGGAAATAAACCTGTCCTACAGTGTTGTGTAGCTCTTTGGAGCCTAAAAAGTGGATTGATTTCAATACCCTTACAATGACTTGCTTTAGATTCCTTCTAATTCAAAAAGGATGTTGAGTCTTTCTGCCTGAAGCTTGAACATGATTTTATGACATTCTCTTCATGTGATGAAGTTCTCTTATTAACAGAAAGGTGCAAGTTTTGCCCATTTTCAGAGAGCTCGGGTATATCTGGTGAAGAACTTGGGCTCAGAAGGGATTCAGTCTATATTACTGGAAAAAAAGATTGAAGGCACACATTGCAATGGTCACTGCAAAACACAAGTGCTCTTCTCCCCAGCCCTGAAAGCTTTGCTGGACCATTTCTGTCAACTCCAGAGAATGAAATCCTAATCTCACTGAAAATACATGAAGCCTGACAAGGTCAAAGGCCAAGGCTTCTCACTTAGATTTGATGGAATGGACAAGTTGAGTATTCTGTTTCCATACTTTTTTTAATATCCCTAAGCTGCACGTTATGTCCATCGAGGGGCTCTCAGGAGCGACCTCGCTTGCAGAAATGGGAATATTACTGGAAATGCCATTCAAAAGAGGCCTGACTTTGCCTCCCTGAGAAGGCATTAAGGTATAACAAATAAAAAAGGTACAGTCACAACCTAAATGATTGCAACATCTTTGCCAAAAATGACCCAAAGGGCTTTTGGCAAAGGGGCATCATTTTCTTAAGTGGTTGATGGTGCACAAGGGAGCCTTTCTTTATTTCTAGCACTCAGACCTTGCCACCTGAATACTGAAGTGAAAGCACAGCAAAGAGCCTGTATGGTTCTTTTTCACCTACTGCACTCCTGGTGTCCCAGGGTAGCAAAATCACTGTCTGAAATCACAGAATCAGTAAAAAAGCCCTCTTTTAAAATCCCTCCAGGAGTGGGGACTCCAGCACTGCCCTGGGCAGCCCATTCCAAAGCTCCCAGTTTCGCAGTAACATCAGCTGTGAATTCTATAAAAACCTTCCAGCTTCAGTAATTTTGTTCTCTACAAGGGAACCAAAGCCAAAAGTCTACAGCAACATTTGAAGATGTAAGAGTCAAATCGGGCATGGAGGCATTTAAATTCTGGTGATTTTCCAAGTGTGTTATTTTCCTATTTATTTTCAGAACTCCTTTCATGATCTTTTCAATAGGATGCTTTGAACTTTTATACCTTTCCTGGCTACCTTTTTAATAGATCATCACAAAGCGTAAGGAGGAAATTTTCATCTCCTGCTTCACCACAGATTTCCCACTGTTGGCACCCACTCCTCCAGCTGATAAATCCCAGCCAGAGTTTTTCTAGGCTGGGCAGAACAGGCTGATCTGTGTCTTTATGTCAGTCTGCACTGGTGCCAAAGCAAATTAGGACTTTGGTTGCGTCCTTGATAGCCCTCAATAATCTCTTCTTGCTAATTCCCAGTGTGTGCAAACAAGTCTGTACCCAGAGAAGCCTGACACTGAAATCTCTGGATAATGTGCTCATTCCCAGTGTTTTGTGTCCTGTCAGGGTGAGAATGAAAAGCTTCAGGAGCCTCCATAATTTGTTTTCTTGCTGCAGCAGAGGCACCGGGATTTCATCCAAAGGATTGTCAGTTTAATAAATTGGGAGGGTTCTCCACCAAATACCAAGAGAAAGACTTTGCTAGAGGGTGGAAGCTGGGCTGGGTCAACTCCAGGGCTCTGAGCACCTTTAGGTTGTGGGAACTGTCACCCATCTTCACACTCCCAGCTCTTCCTTGCTCTCAGCCCGTCCCCACAGAGTGCTGCTGGTCCAAGTCCCCGTAATTAAAATACTGAGTAAACACTTTTCATCACATCATTGGGAAAAGGGTTTTCACCCAGAGCGTGGTGGGGCACTGCCCTGGCTCCCCAGGGAATGGTCACAGCCCCAAGGCTGCCAGAGCTCCAGGAGAGTTTGCACAAAGCTCCTGGGCACAGGGTGGGATTGTTGGGGTGTCTGTGCAGGGCAGGAGCTGGATCAGTGATCCTTGTGGGTTCCTTCCAGCTTGGGATATTCTGTGACTCTGGGATGACCTCCCATTTCTTGCATGAAGTGATGCCACTGGGCTTCATTCTTCTTTTTCTCCAGTTCTTCCTTGTTCCAGTGTGCTTGGTTTGATTCAGAGTTGGGTTTTTCTCTGAAACAGAGAACAGAAAGGGATGACGTGGTTTTGGTATGGACATTTTTGCATCCCTCTAATGTTTTCAGTAATCTCCAGCTAGGCTTCTCCTCAAAATCACATATGCGTATATTGCACATGCCTTTCACTCTGAGTATTTATTTCTGCCATTATTTGCAAAAGTCAAAGATCCTCAACTGGAAAACATCTGTACAGCAAAGTCTCTGCCATGGAGAGACAACAAAAACAAAGATTAGATTAAAGGAAGATGAAGTTAGAGAGGCTAAAAAGCTTCTGAAAGCCAGGACAGAATGTGTGTGTGAACTAGAGAACAATACATAAAGCTAACAGCATACACAGGGCGTTAGTTCTTAGTCACTTATTTCTACTGCATTATTTGTCAAAAAAATAGTACTTCTCCAAACTTCTTCCCTCTCTTTAAATCCCAGTCACACGCACTTCTGCTGTGCACCGAGATTGATTATTCACTCCATTGTCATTGCCTGTTGTTCACTGAATTCTGACCTTTTCTTTTAATTCAAGGAAATTCCCGCTACAGGCCAGAAAAAAACAATTCCCTGCTCTAAGAGATGACTCATTTCTCTGCTGCCACATCAGCTTCCATGGCATATTTAACTTTGAAATATTACTGGAACAGGGGAGGGGGAAAGAAAGACGTGGATCAAAAGGTCATTAGTAACTAATGTTTTAGGAAGGAACAGGCGAATGCCTTGAGAGTAAAGTTTAAAAAGGGTTGTGAAAAGATTCTCTGATAAAAATTGAAAGGGTCAGCAGTAAGAAATGGTGAGTTGTCTTTAGGGAAGATCACAAAGTAGACAAACCAACTTGAATGTATTCAATTAAGAGAACTACTAAGATGATCAATGTTCTCCCAAATCCAGAGATCCATGCCAAGCTCAAAACAGCAACACATCTCTAAGTGGCAGGAGGAAGATTATGAAACTCAATCACAAGTCAGGCAGGAAAGGTATCGAGAATAATGGAAAAAAAAAATAAAAAATGGGATCAACACTGAAAACTCTTATTTTAAAAAGCATTTTCAATATGTGAGGAACATCTCACTCCTCCCCTGCTCAGCTGTTGATTGCCCTGAGCACTACCTGGAAATCCATGAAAGATGATGAGCTTCTAGAAGCAAGGAAATGATAATGAGTGTTCATCAGAACAACACCTCTCTGACATTGGAAAGACAAAGGAGGAGAAAGTTTTGTTCCTAGGACTGAATTTCTTTCTTATTTCCAAGAACCTGTATGTGCAGAAAGGAAGAAGTTTGCTTGTTGGGTGTGGGCTCTGTCCTACCAAACTCACAAAACCATAAAATGTAAGGCTGAAGTGTGATTGAGAGCTCAGAGAGAAGTTTAGGACTGTGATCATATTGGAAAATGTGAACATGATTTAGACATGCCCCTATATGAAGAAATCAGATTAAAAAAAAAATAAAATATATTTGAGTAATTTTTCCCAGTAGATGACAGAAGGAGAGTGTCTGCCTGGGAAAGGGGGAGCACTGGGGTGGTTTAAAAAACGCCCACTGTACAAATGACAAGGGAAAAACAGGTGGGAAGACATCACTGAGGAAAGGTGATGGAGTTTTAAAAGAGCTAAAATACGGTTTCTAAATTTGACTGGATCAGAGACGAAAGTCACATCCCCTCCAAATCAATGCTCTTAACATTGCCTGACTCTTGCAATGAGTTATGGGCTATCTTCAGTCATCACATGCTACAGAGTGACCTCAAAGTCTTCTTTCCCCCCCGGTATCTTTTAGGTATTTAATCATGCAGAAAAAGTTTCATAAAATTGGTATTTCCTCAGAACTCCCTTTTCAAGCGTGTTCCCAGACTGCAGTCCACAGTTGAGTTCTTCCATGAAGAAAAACCACAGATTCAAAATAAAATCACAGAATCTTAGAATGATTTGGGTTGGAAAGGACCTTAAAGGGACATCATTCTAACCCCCTGCCATGGGCAGGGACACCTTCCACTATCCCAGGTTGCTCAAAGCCCTGTCCAACGTGGCCTTGGACACTTCCAGGGATTGAGCAGCCACAGCTTCTCTGGTCACTTTAAGCACCAAAAAGTCCCCTCTGGAAGTGGTTGTTCAGTGACCGTATTTTATTCATTAAAACATTAAAAAAATTTGCATCAGGCCTCCTGAACCTGGAATTGGAGATTCATTATAACTCAATCTCTAAACAGAAGTGGTCATAAATAGAATAAAAAAAAAAAAAAAGGTAGTTTTCATGTCAGTAAAACCTATTTTAAAATGTTTAAATTATTTGCCTATCGAGACTGAGGTGCTATTTGAGCTTCTTTACAAGAATAGGTATAATGTAAGCTTTACTTTCACAATTTACTGCGTAACATACCAAAATAGTGAATTAAAGCCATTAACTCAACTACACAGGCAAATTAGATGGGTCCCAACAGCTTTGACTTGACAAAATATGCAGTTTGTCAGCATAAATCCTTAATTTATCAGGCAAATATCTAACACAAAAGCAAGGTCAAGCTAACAGTGTTATTGTTGAGAAGTTCAGCCTGGATAATCCACATCAACACACCCCACACCACAAAGCAGGAAGGGAACTACACACATCCTTGTAAAACACCTCAAACTGAGGACATGAGGCACAGCCAGAGCTGCTGAACTGAGATTTGGGCAGGCCAAGAACACAACTCCAGACAGTCTTGGAGAGTTTGTCCCTCGTGTGATGCCTTCAACCATTTCTTGCTGTTGGTGTTCATCTCGTCACCCTCCATCTTTGCTTTGTAGACTTTGCCATTTCTGTTGTTTCAAAAGAGTTTTGCTTAATAATTAATGTCTGCAAGGGAGGGGACGTGGTAAATGCTGCTATAACTCTTTGAAAACTGCCTGGTTGAGATGCCAAGCACAGCCAGAACAGCTGTCAGAACAAACTCCTGTGCTGTCGATGCCCTGACAATGCAGAAGACAACTCTGGATACAAATGCATCAGCAATTAGTTCTTCTTTGAGTCACAAAATAAATTCTAAAAATTGTCTCAATGAAATGATTGCCTGCATCTGTTTTTTGTTCGCATGGTTCAGTTAAGGCCGTATACTGCTTCCTTGGGTAGTTTCATCTCTTCTGAGCAAGCAGTTAGCCAAAGTCAGTGAGATTAGCACAGAGATAATTAATTTATCAGCTACGTGCTGCTGTGAACATTTTCCTGCTAGAAGAGTTTAGAAGAGTCATTCTGGGTCAGGCTTTCTCACTAAGATACAAAGCATTAGGTGAACCAAAACCCAAAGCTGACATAAAATCATTGTCTCCCGCTGAATTCAGACACTGACTGACACCAGCAGAACTGGTCCATTCTGTTTTCCAGTGCCAATTAAGAAACTGAAAAACTCACATCATTTGCTGGATAATAAAATTTCCACTTCTTTGCTTTTTTCTCCTCTATTACTTAAAAATTTCTTGATTCACAACACTGACACCATTCTAAACAACTTCATTTTCTGCAACTGCCCCATGCTGAAATCCCAGGGTAGCCTGCTTGGAAATTTTGACTGACACGCTTTTGGGTCCTTTTAAAATTGCCATGAATGGAATCACAGGAGAACACAGCTTGAAGAACCTGAGCTGATACATGACCAACGGAGTAATAACCATTATTCCAACCTTAAAAGACTTTTTCAGAAGAAAAGTTAATCTTTGCAGGATGCAACCACTCCTTATGACCTTGGATTAAATTAGCCCTGTTTCCAGGGAAGCTTATTCTTTAGGCTCAACCATTGCTGGCTGCCTTTACATTTATTTGCAATAGCACCTAGAGTCTTCAATTGAGTTCCCATTATGTTTAAGTGCTGCAGCACCTCATTGTAACAAATAAAAGTACTTTAGAGGATGTAGAATAATATCAGAAAAATGTGTTTAAGAATAATCAGTGAATGTCTATTTCAGAGGCAAATGGCTTTTATGAAGGATATGTATAGACACATATCTAAATACTTTAATACATTAGTGAAGAAGTTCTTTCTCTTCAAAATTATTCTCTGATATTGTAATTCCAGTGCTTTTCTTGCTCCCTGCCTTGCATACATGAACAGACTTATTTCTCTTTTCATTTGATTCCACTGAGCACAAGTGGATTTAACCCTTCTACCAATTCAGGACCAATCTTCTCCAAGACAGAGACAGAGTTGGGGTATATTTTTCATACAGGAAGATCTGAAATCCATGGATTTGAAAGAATTTGGGTCCTGGGTTTTTTACAGTTGCTTTCCATATTACCACATTTCTGTTGCTGACATTGGCTGAGTGACCAGATGTCCAGCTAACATCTTCAATCTTATTTTAATTTCTAATTTTAAATTCTTGTAGAGATTCCTCTCTCCTATCGCCCCAAATATGTCAGAGGGAGCTGGCACCTGTGTACACAAGCGTGAATAAGTTCATCCCTAAAGGTAAAGAAAACTAAATAATTGGTTTATAGAAAGAACTGTAACAAAGACCACAAGATGGTCTTGTAAAAAGTTTCTCCCTATCTTTCTTGTAGGCTCCCTCCAGGTACTTGAAAACAGGGAAAAGGAGAAAATAGAATCGTAGACTGAGCTTTTTTAACTTCCATTCCCAGCAACACACTAGAAAAAACCCACCAAACTGTTTCTAAATATCTAGGAGACAAATAAACACTGAAATGTATTTTATGAAGAGAATGCCAAGGCTGTTTTCCTTCTATAGGATGTTAATGGAGAGATGACACAAGAAGTGATGCAATATTTATCTTTAATTTTTTGAAAGATTGCTGTCAAGACACAATCTGTTTGTAGCTGTTGAGGAACATATGAAAAAATGAAGAATGGAAGATTTGGTCAGACAACAGACAAAAACTTCGGAGTAAACATATTTAAGCAGCTAAAAGGGACAAGTTGTGGGTTTATCCTCAGAAGATTTTAGTAACAAATGTCTAGGAAGTCATCTGTGGTGCAAAGAGAGGTGATCATGTCATGGAAAAGGGGAGAGATGGTCCCTTAACTTTAACTGCAGCCCCAGGAGGCAATACTTGAAACTAAATATAAGAAATCTTAAAAATGTTAGTATTAATTTGGGCTTTATGAGATATATCAAAAGGTTTTCTGCTGCCTGCCACTAGTTAAACACCAACAGCTCCCATTCTTCATTCCCCTTCCCTGATGACACACACACGAGGTGTTTTTCATCTTGAGATGAGCCTCACACAATTCCAAAAGACAAATCTGCATACCCTGCTCTGGCTCTAACAGCAGCTTAGATGGAGATGTCAAACTTCGGGATATCAGCAATAGCTGACGCAAATCCTATCTCCTGCTCAGAAATACAGGAGAGGATGTGCGGGACAAAACGGGAATAAAACGTCAGGAGCGGGTAGAGAAGACTGAAAATAGTTTGAGGCTGGAAGGCAGATTAGAACAGTGAAAGAAGCTGCTACTCTACCTCTCATAAAAAATACAAAAGGACTTCCTGAAGTATATTACAGAATCACAAGGGGTTCAGAAATTGGTTATGAAAATGATCAGGGTGCTGGAATAAAAATTTCATAAAAAGAGATTGAAAGATTGTAGGACTGTTTACAGAAGGGATGAATACAAGGAGTTATGATGAAAATATATTAAATCTTGAGAAGTTAAAGGAAAGAGATGCTTATTCTTCATTTTGCTGTATCTAAAATCTCAAAAAGAAATGTCCATAAAATTCTCCAGATAATAAATGTCATTAATGGAAATGCTGCTTCTTGAAATAGGTAAAACACTTAGGGCTTACTACAGCTGAAGTGTGGTTTTGAGGAGATATGAAAATAAACATCAAATATTAGTAAACTGTACTAACAATAATTGGAGCAATAATTGCTCTGGTTTACCTCTGAAAAGTATTGCTTTTTCAAAGAAATAAGCCTAAATTTGCCTCTCTGTCTAACACATGAAATGCAGCTCACACTTATCCCCACTACAGTGGATTTCAGGGGCATCCTTGCACAAAATTCATGATGGTTACCTGTGAACAGATGAACATAAGGGACAAATTAAAATGTAGTTTGGTTTTTGTTTTTCCCTTCTCCTGTTACCACTGTGTGAAACTATCCTGGCCAAGTTCAGCCTCGGTTTTCTCTGACACACCACCCTGTCTGCCTCTTGAAGCAATATCTTCTTTTGCAACACGTTTTATTACTACGGGATTCTCCTAGGGGAAGAAAATTATATTAATTTCATCTATTCATATTCTTGCTCTCATCACACTCAAAGAATAAATCATCAGAAAAAATATTTTTTCAGGTATTCAAAATGAAAGTAATTAAAAAATGCGGGTCCATAGGGCTCCTTTTGATTTCACAAAATCACCTTTCATGGGATGGAAGTCCTTTCCAAGCTCCTGTTTCTCTCACTAGTTATCAAAGGGTCCCAGTGCGTTGTCTTCTCTATTTTTACCATATTTATATTGTTCAGTTTAGGTAAGTTAAATTAAAATCAGATTAACTGATAATAGCACCAGCAACCATTTGATTTTTTAATTTTTTAAGTGTGCATGTTCATAATGACAAACATAATTGTGAAATCCAGATTTGCTTCCTGACACCTGGATGTTCAAACTTTGGGTGTTCCAATCACCATGGCCTTGTTTCTGACTTCAGATAAATTTATTTAGTTGTGCAAATTTCATTCAGCCAATCAAGCTGCCACCCAAAAGAGACCCTGGGTGCCAGATCAGGCCTTGGCTCCTCTGTTTGAATAATCCATGCACCAGGCAGGAGCAGTGAACGATGTAATTATACACTGGTGATATGCAATCAAATCCTACAACTCTCTCTGGTGATTTATATTTTGTGACAGCACAGACTCTTTCCCACGGGAATTTTCTTCTTCTACTGAAAGTTTATTAAATATAAGTTCCATGTTATTGAGAGTGCCTTTTGGAAACAGGCGGTCAGAGTTCTGCCCAATCAGTCCCGGGGGGTGGAGGACTCTCAGCCAATCCAAATAGCCTTCTCACGTGTATATAAATCTGTTATTAATTATAAAAATTCACTTAGCATTCTCTCAAAATTCGTGTGTGTCCCTTCGCTCCACTATCGGTTCAACAGCAACAATATTTTATATATTTCATATATTTCCCTGATGCAATTACGCTCATCTGCAAGGTTATGGAATAATTAATAACATTAATCAATAACTGGAGGAATTTAACGCTGGGCAAGGTTTGTAGATGAATGGCCAGAAACAGCAATTCGGGTAATTAACGACAAACAAGATGATCGTTACACAGAAACTACTTAAAAATTACAGCATTTGAGTGTCTAAAATAATTTTGGTAAAAGATCCAGTTAAAAAGTGATCAAAGCTGTACTAAAGCTCAAACTGGGCTTCTAAGAGCATGAACCCAATTTGGAACAAAGGTTTCCTTTAAAAACCAAGTTGTTGGGTTTGGCGGGGTTTTTCGCTTTCATTTAGGATTTTTAACCTCTGCAACTGGAGGATTTGGGTAAATCTTTAGGAAAGAACAAGAACTACTTCAGAACAAGAAGCACCTCAGAAGTCCAGTCCCATTTCACTTGGAGAAGCTCCTCCATCACAGCAAATCCTCAATTCTTCACATCATATGCGATGAAGCATTAGGGAAGATTGTCCTTCATGTACTTCTAGAACATAAATACGGAATTAGAAGAGCTGGACAGTGAGCAAGCAGCTGAAAAAATATGGGTCCTGGAGTTTTATGGCTGTTCTGAAATTCTCCTGAAGGACAATTTTAGTTAACTCCCCTCAGGCCATCACTGTCACCATGCACAGTTTTACTGCAATGCCCTTAGTTTGATATTTTGCTATGAACCTCAGGCCTTGCAGTAATACTAGATGAAAAAGGGGTTCTGACTGTGAAGAAAAATGTTAAATGACGAAGATATTTATGACAAAACTTGGTGAATTTTTAATAATAAACTGTGGGGAGCTGGACATCTTGCATTGGGCTAAACTGAACTCAGGGGGTCAGTAAGAGCAACCCTGATAAAAATATTACAGAGACCTTACTGATTCATTTGTATAAAGATTTATTTTTTTTTAAAATACAGCCTGACATTAGCCAGATCTTCATTACATCTTTCACTACAAGTTTGTTGCCAAACACCAGGTGGGCAGATACAGCAGTGAAGGGTGGCATCTGAGCTCCTCCATGGTTTTACTTTGGTCGGTCCTCCACCCCTGTATTTTATTTTCTGAGATCACCCTTTCACATTCACAACATACTCACTATGGCAGAGCTTCAAACATTAGAGATATTTATGTTTTGGAAACAAAGTAAGACTGGAAATTTCACAAGAGCTTGCACACCAGCACCTTTAGAATACAAGTCATTTAATAGTTAAAAAAAAAATAAAACAAAAGGAAACAGTTGGAGTGTGAGAGAGAAAAAAGCAGCTTTGCAATGTACAATATGCCTAATTATATTAATTATATCATATAAATATAAATAAGGGAAATACAAGTGTAAATAGCAAAACATTTTTCCAACAATGTAGCAAATATTTGCTTGAATCTTCAAGGGACTGATTTCTAGGAATGAGAAAACCTTTTGGGATTTGTTTTTCTTTTAATGATGTAGGTTTCTTCAATGCTCTCCAGACCCAACTGGATGAAAAACCACCCAGCAGATGTGGAACCATGGTTTGAAGTCCTTTGAATATTTATATACTAGTATTGAATACCTTAAAGAGAATATTTAAAGTCTGAGAAAAGTTGGAGAGGATTTTTTTTTCCCTACTCCCTGTTCTTCTGTACCTGGGGCGTGAAACTTTTGCAGTGGAAGCTGCAGCCCAGGGGCTTGGTACTAGAACTAAAATATCAAAACAGAAGCATCTGGTTTTCCTCAGTTCTCTGGTCAGATGAAATAATTCTGGTTGGAAATTATTTCAGGGATTTGTAACCAACAGGTTACATCATGGGCATGTAATCTAATTTTTCACACCACCTCAACACCAGGTCTAAATCAAATGCACAGTAATGCAGAATAAACAATTCTCACAAATTATTTTTCTTAAGTCACCACATAAGAAAAACTATTAATAATACAACAACTTGCCCTACTAATATTTGATAAGGAACTCTAGGCCCAAACCATGAAAAGAAAATATCTTATTATGATGATATTTAATAATAAAATACTTAAAACCATATTTCTAACGGGCTAGAAAAGAATGCCACATAAACAACATGTGCTTACTTGCATAAAATAGAAAAGTAAAAGAAAATTCTCTTTTAAAGAAAATTGTGTCTTAATTGAGTTGGAAATCCTCCTGTCAGCCTAGAACTTAAAATTTTTCAACAACTTTGCAACATTTAATTCTGCTTGCTGTGCTTGAGCAGGAATTGTCCATTAAATGTCTCAGAAAGAACTGAAAATTATGAGTTGATTTTTACATGCACTACTTATTTAGCCTCATCCTGATGGCCTCCAAAGAAATTTATCAGCCAAGAAATTTTTAATTTTATTTTTTTATTTAGCATAAGTTGTTTTCCATCTCCCTTGCACCCAAGCTTAGAAGTACCAAAAGAACCTGACTATATTATTAAAACTCTACCTAAAAGTACCTTTTCCTTTATTAAAAAAAAAAATTCTCTTGAATGAAAATTGCTTTGCACCAGCTAATATTAAAATTCATTAAAAATATGAAAACAAAGAAAAGCCAACCTTCAGCTACTCTTTTTTCCTTATTTTCACTCCAATACAGCCTCTTCTCAATACAAGCAAACAGCTTAAATACATTACAGAAGGAATATTGACTCAGAAAGAATCATTTATAAAATCAAGTCTCACTGAGAGGAGCTCCACTAATTGACAATTAAGTGAAGTCATTATCTGTATATAGAGAGACAATACCTGCAGCTCTTTGGGTTTTCTTGTTGGGGACCTTTCAGCTGCCTGTGAAAGGGAGTGTCTGGGGTAAGTAGAAAAGCAGCAGCTTTGTTTAAGGCTTTTGTAGAATTGAAATATTGTTCCTGAAAAAAAAAAGAAATCAAGTATTTTTAATGTTAAGCAAGGTTGGCTTTTCAGGTTTATTCAGAACTAGATGTTTGCTCATAAATTTTTAAATTTTATGCTAATTGGGGAGAGGTGAAATGAGGCGATAATTATGATGCAAATTGTTTGTTAAGGTGTTTAATAACTAGTGGGCTTTTGTTCATATATTGCTCCTATTTTTATTTTATTTCTCAATTGTATTATCTCTTTCCTACCCAAATGCCCTGCAGGTCATCTGAATTTATTCTGTCCTCCACTGCATCTTGCAGTAACCTGTGCAGAATTAAATGTGTTGTAATTTGTGATTTACTTTCACAAAAAACATCCTTTATCTCAGTGCTCTGCTACTTGGATATTCAATGTCTCAGTCCAGAGTCTCAGGGTGTGAAATGACAAAGATATTTACGACCAAACCAGCACCTCTGGTTACCTGCAGGGCATGAAAGGGGACAAAGCTTGTGTAGGACACTTCCAGCTCATGTTAAATTCTTCAGGGACTCCTAGGTTTTTACACAAAGACCTTGGGAGATAAAGGATGAAGAAAATAGGTGTCCTGACCTTTGAATCTTTAGCTTTTTCCTGAATAATTTTAATAATAATTTAATAATAATTTTCCATTTTCCTGTTGGTCATAATGTCCTCACTTATCTGCTGCAGTAGAGAAATGAGTATTTGTTCCTATTGCTGCATCCTAATTTAGAAATGATGCCTTTAAGCCGTGAAGGCAAAACCTGCTGCACTTTTCTCAGCTCCTCTAAGGTGAAAGACAAGCTGCAAAACAACTTTCTCTTATGGGCATAAGTCAAAATACTGAACCTCAACTTGTTTTAAATCAAAAAGTTGATTTTTTGTCCAGCTGACCTGCTGCAGGTCCCTCCATCAGCCCCTTTGGTACCCGTGTTCCTTCCCTGAACATCTCCTCTCAGGTGGCATCGAAGCAAAATGAGACAGATGCATTTTGCTAATCTGAACTTTAAAAATGCTTTGAAGCATTTCCTTCTCCAGGGGTAAGGAAAGCTGCTCAGATAGTGCTGGTTTATTTTTTGGAAATACAAATGGCACTGAACTCTACAGCTAAACTTCTATTCAAGATGCTTCCCAGTGTGGTTTAAGACTCTGGTATGAATTTGCATAAGCATTGCACTGTCTAAATGCTGAGAAAATTCCCCTAAGCATCAGACTAGGGAACAAATTGAGCAAAGTTTGGAGAAATGAAGATTTTTTTATTATTATTATTTTTTTTTTCCTTCAAGACTCAATTGAACAGCATTAAACATACTGGTGGTAGTAATTAAATTAGTCATCATCCTGAAATTTAGCTTAAAAATTCACCTTCCACCCTGACTGAAAACACTAAACATATCGGAAAATTTGTAAAGAACTTGGTTGGTAACCTGCATGAGATGAAAACTTGGTTTTCCTCAATATAAATGAGAATTAGGGCAAAAGAAAAATAAGTTTCCTGCTTACTGGTTTGTGTTGATGATCTTGGGAGGGTCCTGATCCTCAAATGAGATAAAATATTGTGTGTTGGAGGAGCCTGAGCCTGTACAAAGCAAAAGACAGCATCTGACAATATTCTTTTATCAAGTTTATGTGAGGATTTGAGGAAAAAATATCAATTTGCTGATTTTGTGCTCGGGTGTGTAGAGGGTAATTCAGCTTTAGACTCCTGGGTGCTACCATGAGTCTCCCAAGTTAAAAGCAAGTGGGTCAGTAACAGGAGGATGCAAAATTCAGTTTTGTGTGGAATTCAGATGCCTGAGCCCTATATCAGCCCCTATTCCCAAGTCTGCCTTGTTGAACTGCAAGAAGCACTTTTTTTTATTATTATTATTATTTCCAAAGCACTTTGAACCCTTCAAGCAAATCTGCATGTGGGATTACTGATGGGATTGCAGGTAAAATTGGCCGCATTTGCTCTGGGATCTTCCTGATTGCTGCCTCTCCAGGGTGGTGAGAGTCCTTCCTTGTTTGTCTGTCAGCACATTTCCCAAAACAAGATTCCATTGGCTGCACGTTTTTAGAAGAAGGGGGACAGAGGGTGGGCAAGCAGATGGTTTGGAGAAAGAACCTGTCACCACTTGGGTTTACACAGCAGACCATTTGCTAGACAATTTCCCCCAGACGTGAGCTTCATTAACAAATCATGTCCAATTTCTCTTCCTCTGCTGCTCCTCCACAGGAGAAACGGGTTGGATTTATGCTAGCAATCTTTTCTTTATAAATAAAATATCTGCCCTAAAATTCTTGACATTTCTGTGAATCTTGAGCTGAAGGGGTGTGTGTTTTTCTCTTCCTGTGCTTGTTTTGGTGCCTCCCTCCCCTTCTGCATCTGATGACTTCTAACTTAAGCACAACTGCCCATCCAGCTGTGGGCTGTCCCAAACATCTGCCTTAGCTTGCAGTGCCACGAGCACTGTGAAGGGCAAAGGGGGTTTTTGGATCCTGCATCACTTCATGTTCTGTCTGGGTTTCTACACATAAAATTTTTGAAATATCTCACGTCCCTGGCAGGTCTCTGTTGTCCAGCTTGGAGCAAAGACTGCCTGAGGAGCCCCAAGTCCTTTGCTGCTGCTTGCTGTGCTCCTGAAGAACACGATGTATTTTGTGTGGGGAATAATGCTCTGACCCTCTTTGACCTGACCAAAACATCATGGGCAGTGTGCTGAATGCGCATTCCCATGACACAAATGTTTATTAAAATCCTCCTCAGCCTTGCAGCTCTCGGTGAAATTTATCACATTGCGGGTCATGGCCACAATTTCTTCAAGAGGGGGAAATGTGAGGTTACTGTTAAGGCTTTTGGGAAGTCCTCCATGGTTTTGTAAAAGGGTATTTACCGAGCAGCTGCTGACACAACAGCTGTCAACTGTAACACCAAGGGATGTTTTCAGCCACAGCAAACTTGTCTGCATTGTCTGGAAGAACTTCTAGAATTTTTTCCCCCCCACAGCTGCAAAGTTATGGGTGAATAATGCTCAGGGAGGGTTTCCAGTGCACTCCAATGCATGAAAACTGTCAAAGACACTCTTAAAATTCTCAGTAATATTTTTACCACAGACCTCCTTCTGTATCTTCACAAGAGACCTGGTTTCCATCACTTTCTCCTTGTTTGTGAAGGTCATAGAAACAAAGAGGGGTTTGGGTTGGAAGGGACCTTAAAGAACATTTAGTTCCACTCCTCTTCCATGTGCAGGGGCACCTTCCACTATCCCAGGTCGCTCCAAGCCCCGTCCAGCCAAGCCTTGGACACTTCCAGGGATCCAGGGGCAGCCACAGCTTCTCTGGGCACCCTGTGCCAGAGCCTACCCACCCTCACAGGGAAGAATTTCTTCCCAAGATGGAGCAGTGCTCTACCACAACCATTTTAATGATGTCACCACCTGGATTTACACCATCAAGTGACAGGAGATCTCTCAGTGCTTCAATATTGATGCATTTTTGCAGCCATCTTACAGTGCATCTAAGAGAGAATGAACCACTGCCAGGAAGCTCAGGATGATCCAACACAAGTTTTGACTCCAGGAACTTCAGTTCTAATTTTGAGTTGTTCCAAAATTCCAGAATTCACAATTAAGAGTCTGCAATTAAATTACTGACAAATAAGTAAAGATAAAGTGAGGCTCCTAGGGTCAGAACATAGATTAAAAGAATTCCACATTTTTATCCCTTAATATTCGGCCACTAAAATTGATGCTTTTAAAAATATTGCTTGTTTTTAATAAGAAAGGTTGGCAACAACATCATCCCCTTTGTCCCAAATCTTCATTCACATGTATTTTAAGGTTTGGTTTTTTGTTTTTTTTTTTTTTCCACAAATTGTGAAGATCTGAGTGATTATTTTCCTTGCACCCTCTGGTGGCTGCAGATTTCCCTCTGGTCAGGGGAGAGCATTAGCCTGACGAAAGCTGGTGTTACTGGGTCACTGCTGTCCTTCCTATGGCCATAAACCCTCCAGGGAACTCTTGGATCAGAGCTAGGGTCAAGGGAGGAAAGAAATTCAAGACTACATCCGCAGGACTACATTCCATGTGACTCTATCTCCCTTAGAAATATATTCAGGAAGCTTGTGAATCACAATAAAGGACCTAAAATATAGTCAAGATGTGCCTTCTTTCTCCAGGTACAGCCCAGTTTTACGAAGACTGGGAATGGAAGTTGCGTCAGCTTCAGAGTTTGGTTGCACAGCCTTCACTCAGGGCATTTTTCCTGGCTCTAGTGAGTTATATTTTTTCCTTTGCTTTTAGAAAAGAATATAATTGATTTGCAGTTGTAAACACTGCACCTACATGCTAAGTGGAATTTGTTGGGTGTGAATCTCAGCTGTAAGTTGCTGTGCCAATACCTTAACAATGAATAAACATGTATACTTTTTATCTGATCTTTAGGTGAAATATTTTTACGTTATGGAAGTGAAAATCTGGAATGACTCTGCACACCACGCAGCACTTAAACTTTCTGTATGATCAGCTGCAAGCACTGGTATTTGAGTATTGTGCTAGAGCTGGGGAAAGCCTGTGAGGGTTAAAAGTCAGCTTTGCCTTTGCAAAACAGAGTTCAGCTGGGCTTAACTTCATCTGTTCCTCAGAGGGATTTAATAGCCCAGGCTGGACCCTGCTGCAGCCGAGCAGTCTGGAGGCCTGAGCTGGTTTTTGTGTTCTCAGCAACCACTGCCAGGGTTGCTGATGGCTCTCAGGGGCTCTGTGCGCAGATTTCCATCCATGCCCACACCAAAGTCTGGCCTTGGCTTCTCCTCACCAGTTATGAATTATGTTGATACAAAACTGGGCAGTGGTTGAGACCTCAGAGGGTTGTGTGGCCCTTCAGAGGGACCTCAACAGGATGGAGAGAGGGGAAGAGAGCAACCTCCTGAAAATCAATCCTCCAGGCTCAGTTCCACAGCTCCCTCCGCCACTCCTGATGTTCCAGACCCTTCCCCAGCTCTGTTCCCTTCTCTGGACACTCTCCAACCCCTCAATGTCTTCTTGTGAGAGGCCCAAAACTGAACATGTTAAACTCGCTGGCTTCCCTTGCAAAGAAAGGTTACACATCTGCCTTTGTTGTTCCCACTCTTGGTCTGTTCCTGGGTTCCTGGTAGAATTTCTACCAGGCAGAGCAGATGTCAATGTTTATTTCACTCCAAGCAAAGAAATTCTTGATTTGCTCCTCTATGAACATCCCAGAAATAGATAAGTTTATTGCCCACATTAAGGCCAAACTTGAAAGTTAAAAAACATATGGAGTTTCTGTGTTATTGCAATAAAAATGCAGCGAGCTGTGAATTTCTTTTCACATATGTGGGGGTATTTCTACTGTTCAGTTCTCAGCTTTATTTTGCCAGAATTAAATGTGCAGAATTTTCCTTCCCGAACAGGAGATGGGCATTGTCAGAAGGAGAAACCTGACGAGTCCAGAGGAGGCCACCAAGTTGATCAGAGAGTTGGAGCACCTCTGCTGTGAGGAAAGGCTGAGAGAATTGGGATTGTTCAGCCTGGAGAAGAGAAAGTCCTGAGGTGACTTCATTGTGTCCTTCCAGTGCCTGAAGGGATCCTTCAACAAAGATGGAGAGAGACATTTTACAAGGGTCTGAAGTGACAGGAGAAGGGTAAAGGGCTTCATACTGACAGAGGGCAGGGTTAGATGGGATATTGGGAAGAAATTCTTCCTGGAAAGGCCCTGGCACAGGTTGCCCAGAGAAGCTGTGGCTGCCCCTGGATCCCTGGAAGTGTCCAAGGCCAGGTTGGACGGGGCTTGGAGAACCCTGGGATAGTGGAAGGTGTCCCTGCACATGGAAGAGGAGTGGAACTGGATGGTCTTTAAGGTCCCTTCCAACCCAAAGCATTCCATGATGTTTCTGCTGGGGTTTTATTTGCATTACACTCTGTGAATTCCCTAGAAATGCTCATGGAGATATGGACACATCTCCATCCCCTAAATGGGTTCGCTGTCCTGGGAAGGAGGACAACAGTGGTCAGGTGCATCTGGTGAGGGGTAGGACACAGATTCCCCCTGGCAGCACTAGTGAGACAAGAGGTTGCCCTTTCCCGTAAACACCCCGCAGCAACTTTTATACACTCCCAACATTTTCCATTTCCTCTTTTTCCCTGCATCTCCTAACAAGTTCCGTACCCTGGCAGGCAATAACATTTGCTATCTTCTACAGCACAGCGCAGAAAGGGCTTTTTTGCTTGGCTGGCTGTGCTGGGTTTCACAAGGTCACTGGTCTAATCCCTTTCCTGATCCCAGTCACAGAAATCTGCTCTTCCCCAGCTCAGTGGGAGCCTCCACCTGGAATCCTCCCCCCATCCTTGCAGGGCCTTTCAGTTTGAGTCACCTCTGCTCAGTGCACAAAACAGTCCATGAGCAAACAGCTATTCATTAAAGGACGTGCTTTATCCGTGTGCAAGTCGTACACAGTGTCACAAACAATTTCCTAATGCACGTTCAGAGGTGGGTGGAACAAAGATCCCTTGGGCAAATCTTAATGTTGCTTATTATTGATTTTTTTTTTTTCTATAGCCCCCATTGTACATGAATTTTTTTTCTTTCTGTTCAAACACATTAGGAGGTCATTCAGGGCTCCTTGTTATGATTTTTTACCTTTTTCATAAATGCCAGTAATCTTTCCTTGTTTCAAAAGCTTTAGTTATCTCTCAGGGAGGGGAGGGGTGGTGCTTCTGGAGCAGGAAGGAACCTGAAAGCCTGAAGTAACTGAGAGGTATTCGAAGGTTTTATTTTTAAAAGGCGAATAATCTGATATATATGCCTGAATCCTAAGAACAGAATTAGCTTGTAATTCAACACTAGTTTTTCATTAGTTTCAGCAATAGAGCTTAATTCTAAGAAAGAAAAAAAAAACAAAAACAGTCGTTCGTGTTGCATGCATGACTTTATCACTGAGCCAGCAGGGTTTTCTCACAATCTGTTTGTCAAGAGAAAAAGGAAAACAACGAAAAAAACCCAGCAGCAAAAGCTGGCAAGTTTTTTTCCCAGTGGCCAAAAAATATGCAAATTTATTAACAAACCACAGAATCAATAAAACTGTAAATATTTGACAAACCACTGTGATCCATTAGACCAGCCAGTACACCTTTCAGCTTTTCCTACTTTCAGACTTGTTTCCTCTGGTTTTGCTCAAATTGTTACATTATTTTCCCTTGTCCCCCTGTAAATGTGCATCCAGGGAGGCAATAAGTTCCCCAGCTCTCAGCAGCGGTGATGTATTTGACAGCTCTGAGGCCAAAAGTGATTTAGGCGTCACCTGTTGGGTCCTTTACACAAACACTCATTCGTGACACCTCCTGATAGGGAGACACATGCCTAAACCTTCAGTTCTGGAAATTTATTTATCTTTCACTGTTTCTGCAGCTGAGCAAGTGGAGCTGGGGCAGTCGCTTTCTGGCAAAGCCAAACTTTTGTTCCCAGTCATGACAAATTGGGTACTTAACCTTTCAGGATAAATGTGCTTCACTCTGGACAGCCTCCCTTGGAACAGGGCTTCTGGTTTCTTTTATTTCAAGCTGATTGAGGAAACACCAGAGCACAGACAGCAGTTTTACCCTCTTCAGTGGAAATTACTTGGCTGCTCTTGATGTCAGAGCAGAGACCCAAGTCACGATGGGAATCACTGAACCAACCTCCTGCACAAAGTAAAGCCAACACTGAATTTAGACCAAGTTCTTCAGGGCTTAATCTTGTGTGGCCTTGAAAGCCTTCAAGGATGGAGACTCTGCAATATTTCTAAAAAACAACTTTTGCATTAATTCATGATTTCAAGTGCCACAAAATGGATGTTACTAGCCTGTATTAGCATATTTAAAAGGGCCCAAGGTCAAACAAGTGCACGTTTCACTGCCATCAGCTTTTAAACCACAGAGTCAATGATAAGGAGGAATGTAAATGGTTGTTATTTTCCTTCTTAAAGGTTTATTCATCAAATATTTAAATGGGATTAAAATCCCTGAATTCCCGAAAAAGGTCATTTGTTGGTTTTGCTCAGCAGAGTGTTAATACATTCATTTCTCTTCTGCTAACATTTCTGTGTGGAAGTGCTTGAATCAAAGGTAAATGTTTTCTCAATAAATCATGATGGGTGATGCCTGAACTGGAGAATAAATATTCAACACCAATTCAGTACAAGAATATCTGTGCAACCTGCTCTAGGTGACCCTGCCTTGGCAGGGGGGTTGCATTCAATGTTCTTCAGAGTCCCTTCCAACCCCAACTATTCTGTGAAAATATTCCTGTATTTTGGAAAAATGAGATGGACTTGTTCATTAATTTAATGTTACTTCCAACAAGGTTTATAAATAGAAACCTCGTTAGACAAATGAGCTGGTGTAAGAAGCTTTAGCAATATAGCAAAATGTCAGTGTGAGATCCTTGATTAGATGGCAAAAGGATCATTAAGTACAGTTACAGTATAGTTCTAGAAAACCTAATTACGGCACTACGTGAATTCTTTTTGCATGAGCTGAGGAGCTTATTTCATATCCCCAAAGGGGTTTGGGGTTTTTATTGAGGGTTTTTTTGCATATGTTTACAGGATCTTGCACAGCAGTTTTTATCTCTGCCGTTTCTTTTGGCTTTGAGTTGCTCTCATCAGCAGTGCAAGGTCACCTTCTCCAACCTTTTTTTTTTTTTTTCACAGAGGGCAGAAAACAATGGTTTGGTATAAAGCTGGAATAAACATCCCAGGGTATCCAGCCCTGCCATCCATTCCCATGATGAAACCATGTCCATAAATAGAGAAAACTCCTTCCTGATCTGCAAAAACAGGTAAGGTTTGTGTCCCAGCTGTACTTTCAACAAATTGTTTGCAATATTACTCATTCAGCTGCCACAAAAGCTTTTAAACTTGCTCTGGATGAGTTGGCCCAGAAATTATTTTATCTATTCTTGTACTTTCCCCTTTACTTTGTGTCTTTGTTCCTGATATTTTTCACTGGCAGTGACACACATCATGCACTTAAAGTAGGACTTTTTGACTCTCACTTAGTAAATTTTACAGCCTCAGATCTAATGCAGAGAATGTTTTTTAAGCTTGGCGGGATGAATTGCCCTGTGAGCATCCTCATATTCTCCTGGTCTTGCCGGTGCCAGAAGAACCTTGTGTTGCTTGGATAAGTTCAAGCTGGATGTAAATAAATAAAGGCAAGTGAAAGACTCTTGTTATCCACAAACCAACTCCTCTGGCTGCTTGTGTCAGATAATTCACTCTTTCCTGGATGCAGGATACATCAAGCAGTGTTCAGCGCTTCAGACCAGGTCCCATCACGGAGCTGCAAACCTACGTTCTCTGAGGGTATTTCTACTAATCCTTACTTTTATGGCAGTGTGACTTGCCAGGAATAAGCACCAGCTCTTCACCCCTTGGTTTGCGCTTTCAGAAGCACCTTTCAAGACTTCCTGTGCCTTTCCATGCCCTCTCCAGCACAGAAAGATATTCAGATGTTCTGTGATGAGGAGAGAGATCGCTGACAGCTCTCCTTAAGTTAGAGATGCTGTGAGGTTCTCTAAGTGACACCTTCCAGTGGTGCGGGTTCAAAGTTAAAAATTACTCAGTGTCCCCTTTCCTCTATTCCTGTAAGGGCTTCTGAGCACCTAAAACCTTATTTATAAAATGCAGAAGTCCACACTGAGCCCCAGAGTGCACACAGGCATTGAAATTTGGGAATGCACAAAAGGCAAAGGCCTGAATGTGCTTAAAGTGTTCCTAATGCATTGTCACAGAATCACAGATTGGTTTTGGCTGGAAGGGGCCTTAAAGAACATCTAATTCCAACCCCCTGCCACGGGCAGGAACACCTCTCACTGCACCATCCTGCATTATTCAAAGGAACAACTTGTTTAGAAACAGGGCTTTAAGGTAAGGACATTAATTATGTCCCTAAAGGAGAGAGAAAACATGGGATAACTGCAGGAAAGCACAAGACTGGCTCAAGATCATGTTAAATTCTGTATCAGCTGTCACAGTACAGGGTGGGGACACTCAGAATCAGAGGCCATTCTTGTACACGTTTCTTAGCAACATTAGAACAGGACTTTTATTAGGCAATAATCTTTTTTGTTTTACTTAGAGGAAGGTGGTTCTTTCCTCCAGCGTTACTTAGAGAAGTAAGTCAGTGTAAACTAGAAACTCTTGTGCTAATTAACCTCCCTTCATGAGAGAGGTGAGAAAAATTAAAAAGCCAACATAAACACACAGAAATAAGGTGCACTAATACCAAAGGGTTTGGGTGATTCTTTTTTGTTGATCAGCAACAGTGTTCAAATAATGGAGCTGCTCATTGGACTGAACTTTCAAGTGACAGGAACAGGTAGATCTGCTCAAGTGAACAACTGGTTCTACAACAGCTCCTGCTGGTGCAAAATCCTTCATTTTTTGGTGCCACTACCCAGGCATTTCCACTGAACAAACTGGTTCCACCTTCAAGCATATCGAATTCTTAATGCAATTGAGCACAGCAGTGAAGGGGAAGAGATATTGGTGTTAAGCAAAACAGGCCAATTCTTCCTCTGACACAAAATGTGTCAGCAGGAAAATGATGAGTTGCATTTGAAAGAAGACTTGACTGCTTTTATCTTCCTCTCTTGTGCTCTGTGGTAGTTTGGGGATCATTATTCCATTTATAACAGGGTGCAGGCCAGGGACGTGATGCCCCTAGAGAATCATCCTCAGGGTGTGAGCACTGGCCAGCTCACTCAGCAGAGATGAGAAAGGCAGGGAATAATCTTAGGAAATGTGAAAAATACTGTGAAAAATAACAGCTGATAATGTAAGGGGCATATGATGCTGTGGAAGGCTGAATGGGCTGAGGTTAAAAACACAGGGAGAAATGAAGATTCAAAACTTAGAACTTTCTTAGAACACATGATTGTTTCACTCAAAGATTTAAAAGAACCCACAGTTAATATCCAGACTATTCCCCCACATATAATCACAGAATTTGTTTTTCACAAAATCATGTGAAACCTTGTAAGAGGACTGGATAGATTATTTATTTCATCATAATTACAGTGGTAAAATCCCCTTGATGGGAATGGATGATCCACACTCTTTGATTTTTCCAGAATGCTCTAAACACCAGGTGTTTGCCCAAGTGATTGTGATATCAGAACCAACATGCTGGTTCAACAAACCGTGTAATAAATATAACAAACATAATAAACCAAATAATAAATGTTCCCTAATAAACACATCATAATTTCAGGGTTTTCTCCTCTTCAGATTTTCCACTGCATTGCCATGCTGTAGAGACCTACTGCCAGGCTGGTGAGGAACAAAGAGTTTTTCTATTAATTAAGACCTTGAGGGGCTGGAGAGTGTCCAGAGAAGGGAATGGAGCTGGGGAAGGGTCTGGAGCCCTAGGAGTGGCTGAGGGAGCTGGGAAAGGGGCTCAGCCTGGAGAAAAGGAGGCTCAGGGGGCCCTTGTGGCTCTGCACAACTCCCTGACAGGAGGGGGCAGCCGGGGGGGTCGGGCTCTGCTCCCAGGGAACAGGGACAGGAGGAGAGGGAACGGCCTCAGGCTGGGCCAGGGGAGGTTTAGATTGGATGCTGGGAAAAATCTTCACAGAAAGAGTTGTCAGTCCCAGGTAAAGTCTTCTCAAGGCAGTGGTGGAATCCTCATCCCTGGAGGGATTTCAAAGCCGTGTGGATGTGGCACTTGGGGACAGGGGTCAGTGGTGGCCTTGGCAGTGCTGGGGGAATGGTTGGACTCAACAACGTTAAAGGTCCTTTCCAACCTGGATTATTCGACGAATTATCCATACTCTTGTTTGAGACAGCCTGTTACCACCTTCTCTTCCATCTTAGTGAAATCAGCAACTCCTTTATAAGCCGTATATCTTTTTCAGCTTAATGTTGACTGTCTGAATTCAAGTCACAGTTTCCCTTAATTAAACTTTTAGCAATATTCTGCCTTCAGGAAAAGATGAATAATAACCAACATGTCAAAACTACTCGTATTTATTACTAGAGATGTATCATGCTCCTCAAAATGCTATAAACATATCATAAATTTATTGGCCCAAAAGTGAGTCTTAAGTTGCTGCCACCTCCAAACTCTTCACAGACAAATAAGAGAAAAAGTGCATGTCAGCAATATCAGAAACTGTCTCTTGAAAACTGAAGCCCTTCAAGATGAGGAGAAAATGCAAAGGCTGGTTTGAGGTACATCCTCAAGAGAGAAGAGGAAGCCTTGGATGGACCTCATATACCCAGATGTATGTGAAAGTAGGAAATTATACAGAGGAAAATAATTCATGCTCATGGGTGAATCCTCTCAACACAAAATTGCTCAAATGATGATCTTAATGGGGAGTGAGCTGATTTCGTGTATAAATTCATCACTGGAGAGTGAGCTTTTCCTCTCTGTCAGCTTCACCCGTTTCCCAGTGCTGGCTGTTACTGAAATTTTCTTGACAAGAATTCATGATGGCATCAGCAGTTTCAGGAGACCTTGGCTTGACAGGAGCTATGGAGATGCTTCTCTGCATGGTCCTGGATTTCCCTTATGCCCTTGAGGGTAGAGCCCTAAAGGACTCATGGTTTTTATTTCATACTCCTTGTCAATGCAGACAAAAAATTGCTATTATTGGAGGCTTGAGACTTTTATGTAATTCCACAGGAGAAAGATGTCGATGAATTCTAAGTGTATCTGACTATAAATTGGTCAACACACTGCTGGAAAACACAGCAGGGAAAAAGAGGGGGGAAAAAGTCAGCCTAAGATGCATGGTATGGAATATGAGCATGCTAAAAATATCCTGTCCTGTGCTTGCATTGTTCTGATTCGATGGGAAACTGTCATGGATTTGTTTTCTTATTGATACAGAATGCCAAACTCTCGAAATATCTGCCAGCATCTTTTAGAGGCTTGTGTAATGGCAAAGTTATATTGTGTCTGACATGTTCTTCAGCTGGGAACAGTCAGAAATAGGATGGAAAATGCCTCTTCCTTGCTGTGGGTTTTGATTTCCATTAATAAAAGCTCCTCTGCATGTGACACACAGAAATAATAACAGTCCAGAATAAAATATCTAATATTACAGTAAGCAAAAAAACAGCACATTTTTCCCTGTTCTTGGGTGCTGTTTTAGAAATGTGGTGGGTTTTTCCAGTGGCTTTCACATTTCGTTCTCTTCATTGTGGTACATGGTACAAATTCCATATAGAATATCAAATATTAGGGAACTGGGGGGTGGGTTATGAAGGACTTGTCCATAGATACATATACTTTTTTTTTATGACCTAGAGCTGCAGTGAAAGTCATTTTGTCAGTGTTCATAAAACCTAAATAAAGGTCATGCATCCTGCTCGACAGAAAAAAATTATACAAGTAACTACACATTATTCAATTCTTTTGGTTTGTTTACACTGGTCTTTACTCCTACTGTGAACATGTTTCCTTTGGATTAAACAGAAGAAAGAAGAAAAAAGAAAAACAAGTTTTAAAACAGTAATTTGGAGTTCTCTTGCAACACTTAGTATATTTTTTCTGTAATTGGCTCCCAAAATGAATTCGGTCACCAGTGGCACGGTGAGGAGGAAATCAATCACTTGGTAGAATAATGGGGATAGATTTCAAGTTGTGATGCTGTAGCAGTGGCAGCAGAAAAGTAATTTTTTTTTTCAGTAGGAAAGCAGTTGGATTTCCCCCTGTGGCTGTTGAAATTGAGCTTATAGGTAAATTTGGTTTCACAGAAGCAACCTCGCTTGTCTCCTGCTATTGAGATACCGTCGGCTGTCGTCACAGAGTGGTCACTGCTGCGGCACTGGAGTCTGTCTGCAGAATATTTATAACTGCTGCCTACTTCAGTGGGGGAAAAAAAATATTTTCCCAAGGACCTACTGGTTCATTATTCTTTTCTGCTACACAAAATCATCGAAATAAAGTGCTGGAAGAGACATCAAGAAGACATGTAGCATGAGCAAACCTAAGTCACATTCGGGGGGTGATTTTTTTGAAAATTAATTGGACCCGGTGGGCTTATAATGGCTTCAGAGAGATGTGGGATCATGGAATCCCAGACATGTTTGGGTTGGAAAAGTCCTCTAAAATCATCGCATCCAGCCTTTCCCCCAGCACTGTCAAGGCCACCACTGACCCCTGTCCCCAAGTGCCACATCCACACGGCTTCTAAATCCCTCCAGGGATGGGGACTCCAGCACTGCCCTGGGCAGCTGTGCAAGGGCTGGACAGCCCTTTCCATGGAGAAATTTTCCCAAATATTCAATTTAATTCTTCCCTGGCACAACTTGAGGCCATTTCCTCTCATCCTGTCCCTGTTCCCTGGGAGCAGAGCCCGACCACCCCGGCTGCACCTTCCTGTCAGGGAGTTGTGCAGAGCCAGAAGTTCCCCCCTTGAGCCTTTTTTTCTCCAGGCTGAGTCCCTTTCCCAGCTCTCTCATGCCAGCAAATCCTTGGATTTTGGAGCCTGTAAGTCATCATGTGCAAATAAGCCCTCTGATTTTTGGGACAGAGTGTCCCTGAGGCTGCTCCTATTTCAAATTATGCATTGATCAGAAGGGTTTGGTCAAACAGCTCTTTATTGCATGCGGCTCCAGAAGGAAATTTTGGTCTCTCTCTGCTTCTTGTGATAACTTCTAAGCACAGAACCTGTCATGCCCATGACCTGGTACCTGGTACAACTCACCAGAACCATGGAGTGAGACACAACAGGAGACTCCTAATCCTGGGACATTCCTTGGAGGATCCTGATGCTGCTGGGTGCAGGGGTAACCTGCAGGCTGACTGCACTGGAAACAGCTCAGGTGCATGAGACTGGGGGCAGAAAATCTTGCCCTCATGAGCCTCCCCACGCTGACCTGGTGAGTGCAGGACTTGTGTTTTAGTCTCGTGCTGCTGAGTGAGGATTTGGGAAGGGTGCCCTGGAAGGAAACAGCAACACTCACACTCATCTCCAAGCAGATGGATAAGAGGTGTAAGCAGCATCTTTATTCCGTCATCTGAGCTAACAAAAATATCCTGCAGCAAAACCAAATATCTGCTGTTCAGGAACCCAAACCACTCGTTTTTGCAAATTAATTTTTTAATCTTTTTATTCGCAGTGCCTCCCAAAGGAAAAGAACCTCACGCTGTCTTTGTTCCCACACACACAACAAACTAACAAGCCCGTTGATAATTTCCTTTGCAAAGGGTGTAATGGAGCTTTCCTGGGACAAGTTTGCTGCTGTTGTAGAGGGCTCAGGGGAATGATTAAAAATGTTCAGTTGAGAGCTGGTTCAAGAGGCCAATGGCTGCCTTGACAGCTGGAATGTGGAGGAATTTTGGTTTACCAAAAGGCATCCAAGCTCTTCTTGACCCTCTGGGATTGTATTCTCACTGGTAGCTGCTCCAGGGATTGTTCCAATATTTAGAGTTCCCTTTCACTTGCTCAACCAACCATCAAAATTTGGAAGACCACAAGAGGAAGATGTGTTAGCAGTGAATAGCACCAGAGAGGATTATAAAAAGATATTTTTAGCAAACAAAACTGGTTTTTGATGAGAAAGGATATGGCAGAATTTTGGGTCTTGATTCAGCCTGATTTTAATAGTCTGATAGGAGAGGATGTGTCCTGTCCTCTGGGGTGGGACAAGCAGAATTTATAGCAGTAAAAATTAACCCCAAAGGGAACTTATGCTCACAGCCACCATTTCAAGGACGGGAGGCATCCGAATTCAGCCTTGTCTTCAACACCCCCAGCTGTCATTAATGAGAATAAACCAGGTTTCCACATGAATTCAAGTGCCTGCAGGCTCTTGCATGACCAGCCAAGAGTGTGTGATCTGCAAGGGGGACTTTAATGTGGGTCTGTGGAGGAGGAGGCAAAATACCACTGGAAACAGATATTTTCCTTCTGTAGGACAGGCAGTGCAGCTCAGTAGAGACACTTCCCATAGCTGAAGGCATAGATGATACCAGAGCCTTTAAGATTTCTCTTAAAGAGATCTCAGAAGAAATTCTGGTACACTATGGACTGAATAACATCTTGTAGCAAACCCAGACAGCTTCTCTGGGTTTTCAATGGAGAAAGTTCAGTAGAGAGAGGAGGAAGTGGAAAGAAAGCTTTCAACAAAGCAGTGTTTGAGAGACTTGGCTGCTGGTGACAAGGCTGCAGCCAGATTGTGGCTCATAAACAGCTATAAAAACACCCCCCAGTACTGTGTGACTGACTGGAAAGTCCTAATGAAACACCAAAATCCACAAACTGAACATAAGAGTTTAGGCACGGGATAAGAAAACACAGGACAGCTTCACACTTTTGTGTTTTCTGCATGAGCCACAGGTTACAGGGGATCCCTTTGCAATGAAAGCTGGAGCTGGGCAAGAGCCAGGGCTCAAAGGTGGTGTAGGAAATGCAAGGTGAGGACATGGAGGCTGCCTGGAGCATCAGGTAATACCTTTATCCTTCTGTTCTCTATAAGCTTACCCATCTCCTGTGTCAGTCTCCTAGAATTATTCAGATATAAGGCAGCTCCTCCTTGTTTTTCAACCAACAACCAGGTTTTTGCCCTCACCAAAACACCCTGCCCGTTTCTAATACCTGCTGTTTAAGCTCTGAGGGTAACCCTGTGGCACCTACCTATGCAGCTCTAAACTCATCACCAGATCCTTAAATTCGTGCTCAGCCCTGTTCTTATCCTCCCCACTTCTCCTCCCTTTATCTCTTCTGTTCCTTGGCCACTCAAAGCAGCTGAATCACTCAGGACAGAGAAAATGTTAAGAAGAAAACTGCTGCTTTATCACACACATCAGTTTTGAGAGGGCCTAAAATCTCTGAGTCTCATGGTTTTTATTAGCCAGGTGTTTATGAAGGCAAAAGCAAAAGGGATTTATGTGGAATTGGAATCCTATTTGGCATAAAGTGCCCATTCCCAAACATCCCACTGTCCCCTGCCATCGATGCCTTCCAGACCTCTGGGTCTCAGATGTGAACTTTCTCACAGGGCTCCTTTCAGCACCTTTTTCAAGGTGAGTTTGCACAGCTGAGGCTCCTCCCTGGCCAAAATCCCTTAAGCGTCAGAACTACTCTGCAAGCAAAATACTGGAAATTTATTTCTTTGAAACAGGCTGTCTCTGTAAGGATTCTTGTACTCATTTGATAACGTCAGAGGTCACATCTACCCCACTGCCACCTGGGCTGGTGGACATTCTTTAGCACTGACAGCTTAACGTGACTTCAGTGTCTCATTCAGCTGGAGCAGGAAAAGAATTCTATGTTCAGCTTCATTGGTGTCACTGTATGTGAAGCCCAGAGATGTGGATTCCTCATCCCTGGAAGTGTTCAAGGCCAGGTTGTTTGGGTCTCTGAGCCACCTGGTCTAGTGGAAGGTGTCCCTGCTCATGGCGGGGGTTGGGACTGTATAATCTTGAAGGTCCCTTCCAATCCACACCATTCTGTGATTCTACAATTCTGTGACTTTACTCTTTCTGACTAAATGCTGTTTGCATCACTTAAATGAGTTCAGCCACTCAGATGCAGTGTGGAATCTTTCCGTGTATTTACCACAATTAGTCTATTTGAGGGTCATGAGTCAAAAATAAGCACAGTGTTTATTTTAGGGCTGTGTTTAAAAAGAGAGCTAAAGCTGCCATTAATTTTGTAAAGTAGTCTGAAAAAAAATCCTTCTTAACTGCTATTGCAACCTGCTCCTCAATGCTTTTTTAAGCCTAGAAGGGACATGAATGGAGAATTTGTCATCCAATAATGTGACTTATCCCAAGAGCAGATGCATAACAGTGAATAATTAACATTACTACTGCCTATGGCACAGCAGTAAATAATGTAGGCATCCAAACAGCTTTTATTTTTATCCACAATCAATTTGTGCCCAGAAAAAATGGAGATGAACTTGCAGAAAACTTCTCAGAAGGGCTATAAGGAAACAGAGAGAACTTTGAGGAGGCAGGGTCTGAGAGCATTGGGCCAGGTTGCAATCCCAAGTGTACATTTGAAATTAACACCTTAAACTTTATAGAGGGAATTTGAAGTAATTCTATATAACTTCAGGAAGACTATCATGCTCTTAATTAGTACAGGTTTCCTGCATAACAAGTTTCTTTCTGATAATTCATTTCATCATACACAGTGCAGTTTAACTTTTATTTTCAAGGGTGTGACACCAAAAATTCAAATGAATCAGAGGAGTGTCACATTTGCATGTCCTTCTGGCTGCTGAATTAGCTGTGAATGTAGATCATGTGGAGAGAATCTTAATTTTCAAGGTCCTTTTCTAACTTGGGGATTACAGCATAGGGTCTGTAAGTGCATAGAGAGACTTTGACTGGTAGGAAAAAAAGAAGTGAGGATAAAACTATTTCACAAAAACACTTTTGTTATTAATGTCTGAAAATGCAATGATAGGATGTCATGTAGCACAGTGGGAGAGATGGCATACATTATCTCTTTTGTGTCTAAAAGACTGAAAAAAAAAGAGAATTTGTAGAACTCAGTACAATTCTTTTATGGGCAAGACTAGGCAAGACAAGAAAATGGAATTGATTTTTGGTGTGTTTGATTTTATACACTAAGATCTGTTTTCTTGGAAGCATTGCACTCTTTGGACTCTCAATTCTCACATTGAAAACCAGGAACTGCAACACTCCAGACCCCCTTCTGATTGTAAAAATTATGTGGCCCTTCTATTATCTCCTTGGAGCCTGGAATCAGCAGATGGATTGGAGATTTTTTAGTTTAATGTGAGAGAATTACAGAATCAAAGAGGAGCTGCAGAGTTGCTCATTTGCCATCTACCAGCTGGATCACACCCAGCTTTGAGGTACAATCCTTTACAACTTTCCCAGACAGGTCCCTAATTAAATTGCAACCCAGAAAAATCAGGGCAGTCTTTGATGGCATTTGAAGGTATGGTACACTGGTGATTGGAAAGGTGAAATTAGGCAGCTTTGGGTTTGGCCTGAGGCTACTGAAAGGGTAGTGGGTTTGAAACATAGAATTTTAGCTAAAGAGTTAATTTTGTTAAAACTAGTGAGCCCAGCTGTAGTGAATTAATAATTGAACTAAAGTTGGGCCTTGAATAGGTTTTTTGAACTGTGTTTGCTCAGCTGTGTTTAGGCCTAACGGAGATCTGAAGAAGTTTAGACAGGTACAAATCTTTTCAATTATAAATTCATTTAAAAGAATAGGGGGAGTAATTAAGGGGTTACTTAGGTCAATCTCACTGTGTTAAGCCACGGGCGCGAGGAGGGTCAAAGCGAGGAAGAAGAGTATACTTCATCCTTTTAAGGACCTCTACCCACAACATGACCACTGACCCATTTTAAAGAACTAATCACGCATGCGTAATGGTTATTCAATTAATTATCATATGAAGCGGGGAGTGGGAGGTGTCAATGTTATGAATATGCATTTGTATGGAATCTTTTGTGGATATATACCTTGTAATGCTTTGCGATTTGGCTCTGCGGCTTTGGAAATTATTCCACGCAGCAGCCCGGCCGTAAATAAAAGAACCTTCTTCTTGTCCATCTGAATTGGGTTTTGATATTAGATCTATACCTATGTTATTTTTGTAAATCAGGTCATTTGTGCCAAGATTAGTTCTGAAAGTCACAGTTCTTTTGCTCATTCTCAAACCACCATTTCAATCACCACAAAATGCAGAGATCCTCATAAACCTGTTGATCTTTTGGGAGCATTTTTATCTGCCTATAGATGATGCCTTTTCCCGGGCTTACCTAGAACAGAGGCCAGACAAAATTAAGAGAATAAAAGCAGATATTTATTCAAAGGCCTTCTCGGTACATTTGGGCAGTCAGAGCCCGCCTAGGGCTACATCCAAAATAGACAATGGGTCACGGGTTTTTCATGATTTATAGTTTTTGGTCCATTTGCATATTGGGTTAGACCTCCAATTATAACCTCAGGTAATGAACTCATCTATCCCAAGCTTGCCCCCTCAGTTTCTCTGCTGTTTACATTTTTTGGGGCCTAAGACAGTGTCCTAGTTTGAAGACAGGTGTCTGCTAAGGAAGGCAGGAGCCTCCCTGGGAATAGGAAATGTAATCCCCTTCCCTCCGAATTAGTATAATTTTGAAATTAAAAGGGGCTTTCAGGCAATGTTGTGGGAAAAGGAATAACAGTTCTTTACTAA
>VZTJ01000382.1:401214-460358 GCA_013397795.1 Orthonyx spaldingii
GATTACATTTCCTATTCCAAGGGAGGCTCCTGCCTTCCTTAGCAGACACCTGTCCTCAAACTAAGACAAGGTTCCATCTGAACAAATGGAAATACTTTTTTGCTCTAAGGATGATCAAGAACTGGTGCAGGTTTCCCAGTGAGTCTGTGGAGTTTCCTTCCTTAAAAATACTAAAAAAACCAGCTACACTCAGTCCTCGGCAAACAGTTCTAGGTGATCCTGCTGAAGCAGAGGGTTGGACCAGAGATCTCCAGAGATCCCTTCCCAACTCAACTGCTCCGTGACTCTGTGAAGTCTTTTGAACATGGGAAAATGATCAATCCTCAATGTTCTTCCTTCTCAAATTAGAGCTTAGCAACACTACACAGAAATATCTTAAAGAATTGCAGGGTAAAACGTATTTTCGTTGAAAGGTCAGTGTAGGTATTTTGTTCACCACCTCCAAATGCGCATAACCGTGAACTTCAGTCTGTCTAACACAATATCATCTGCCAAGACTGAGCAGTCAAGTGGATAATTACCTCAATCTGCAGCTTCTGCAAGCTGTCCCACTCCTTTCCTGTACCTGAGTGATTCTTTGGGGGTTCTGAAGTGTTGGATACCCTTGCAGATGTCAAGGGGTGACTCCAGAAGGAGACTTCAAGAAAAAAAATTTAATTTATCCTTTTGCTAGCAAGAATGAAACTTGCAGACAGGATGAATCCATTTTTCTATTATAACATGTTGGAATTCCAGTGAAATGTCCTCTGTTTGCAAATAGGTTTAAAATGCCACGAAAGGTTTTGAAGAGACAAGCTCATGATTCATCCCACTGTCACCTCAGCTCTAACAAACTGCGTCACTCCGCCGCAATCACAGGAGCTTCGAGTGAGATTTGGGAGGGTGAAACTGATGAGAGCAATTAAAATTAGAAATATCATTAACTAATATAACGTAAAGGCAGGAGAAAGAGTGAAGCAGAGGGTTTTACAGCAAGTGTAAAACGAAATTGTAAGAAAAGAAAAATGGCAGCTTCACACTTGGTTTGCTTTTTTTCTTTTTTAACATTCTTGTAAAGGGTAAGTCCAGACTTTAGACAAGCAGCACATAGCTCCCAGAAATACATTAAACACTCATCACATAATTGTTTTCACTCTGTCTCTTCTTACGAAGGTTAAAAAAAGGAGCCAACGTTTGAAAACTGGGATAGAGTTAGAGGTAACAATACTGAAGGCAGAGACGTAAAGGAATCAGGAACATAGAACAGTTGTCTGACAGAGGGAAAAAGGACCCTTGATCAAGGGGGCTTGAAGACACAAGTGAATAATGAATTAATGATTCTCACAGCCAGTTGGAGAAATGTTATCACCCTTCAGATCACACCACAGCTGAATGTGAAGCTGAGAATGTGCTTTCTAATCTCAGAGTCTCTGGGGACAACATATTCCAGGTGCCTGATAGCTTCCTTTGCTGGAGAACTGCTGAAAGGCAGCACTGCAAGGCTGAATGAATTTTTTAATTCAATAATAGCCTTGGCTTTTTTTTTTAAGCTTCATTTTTGGAACAAGAGCATGACTTTTCCCAGCAAAGGGTGCAGATCCTCTTTTCTTCCATAAACTCTAATGGCCACCCCATTTAATGGTGTAATAAGAGAAGAGGTTGGGGAACTTATTTGGACACCTACAGCTATTTGACCTTTGGCTCTTTATTCTATATCAACAGGACTGTTGAGGGGAGGAGGGAGAGGACTTGGCTGTGGAGGGTTGATCATCAGCACTGTCACAAAACTAAAAGTTCTACAGGATACATGAAATGAATGGAAACAACAGGTCATTAATTGTTAAACAGGATTCCAGGAACCTTTGAAGTTTCATTGTTTTGTTTGTATTTTGACTGGTCCCATCAAAGTTGATGCATTATTAGAGTTCCGCATACTCTCCCATGTTTCTAAAATTCATCAGCTCTTCAAGGGGACTGCACCTGAACACTGAAGCTGACCATGAGTGCTCACTCAGATTCCTGCCGTTTTCCCAGATAATTCACTCTGGGCAAAGAAGGTGGGACAAAGTACATTGTTCTAAACCTCTGTACTCCACTACTGCTGGAAATGACCAGGTCTTACTGGTCGTAATGGTTCCCACTGTCTTTTGTGAATTTGGATCATTTTTCAGAGAAAGTTGCAAGTTGGCATCCCTGAACTGAATCATCCTGCTCTTCTCTTGTGGATGCCTCATCCCTGGGAGTGTTCAAGGCCAGGTTGGACGGGGCTTGGAGTAACCTGGTCTGGTGGAAGGTGTCCCTGACCATGGCAGGGGTTTGGAATTAGATTTGCTTGTGACCCCTGAGCATCTGGACTTAGGTAAACTCAGGACTGTGCCAGACAGGGCTCCTGAAGCATCCTGAAGAATCTTTGAAGTCAGGGGACAGCCCAGAAAATTCTGTGGGAAGTACTTCGTATGCTGAAGCCTCCTCTTTGGTTTTTTTGGAATGTAGGTACAGCCAAGGGTATACCTTGATTTGAGTCCCAGTGGTTATTAATGCCACTTTATCCCTTTCAAAGCTTTAGAATATAAGTGGGAAAGAATACCAGCGTTCTCCTCCTACCTTGTTTTCAATTCCAGTAGACAATCCCACACAGCAAAGAGAGTTTAATTGTCAGTAAATCTGTCCCCAAAGGGTGCTCACCAGTCATCCGAGTCCACACCAGCTTCCCTGTTTTAAAACCTTTAGCTGAGGAACATTCACAGCTCATTTACTGCCCCCAAAATCTGAATTTGGAGCAAACTCTGTGACTACAGCATGGTAAATATCATGTGGCAAGAAATGAGGAGAAAAAGATGGATGAAAAATTATGAAAAGATGACATCTTTGTAGAAGCATTAATCTGAGTGATACCAAAGAGCAACAATCCAAACAACATGAAAGCTTGTAATGTATAAAAACCAATATTTACTCCAGGAGTATTAACAGAGCTCTCTACATGAGTAACTACAGCATCTATAATGCAGTTCTTGATGCAAAATTGCTCAAGAAACTCTATTAAACTAAAGAAACTGTGCTAGAAGGGGCAATAGAATTAAGGATGACAATAAATTGGAGAACAAGCGAGCTGAGGATGTGCAAAAGACCTTTTGCACAAATCAGCAGCTGGAGGAGGAAGACATTAAAGACAAACGGGGCAATAAAAGGAGCAGCTCTGAGGATTTCTTCTGTCTCCTGCTCTTTGGAAAAAGACCATTACTCCAGAGACAAATTTGAGCAAGCAGGTGGGAAATATAAAGGGTTATTATACTGGTGGACCAAGGGGATGGTTTGAGTGCAAGTGATGGTAACTGCTGAGAGCAAGTGGAAACAGCTTAACCTCCATGAGAAACACATTGAAGTCATAATCATTATATGTAGTGATTTTATTGTCTTCTTCAATTAACACCTCCAGGTTTTGGTGAAGTGTCCAAGAATTTCTGTAATTACTGATATTACTTTTTTTTTTACCTCTGGCATTCAGTCTCCTGGCTGCATTGCCTATTGAATAGGGTTATTTTTCAATTTTTATTTTAATTAATATTACTCACAGTTTTGTTATTTAGCTAAGGAAATTATCTTGCAGAAGATCGTTGTTGTCTAATATATCCTTAAGGGGTGGTGGTGGTCTATAAATATATACATACACACACACACACACACATATATATATATATATATTTCATTTTCCTTCAATTTGCACTGCCACATTACAAACCTTTTGGGGTTTTGGAATTACACAGAAAAGAAAAACACCAGGAAAACGTTGTGGAAGATATTTTCTTTGCTTGCTGCTTCTGAAGGTTTTACTTGCTCAATTTTCTAGTCCTGTTCTTTGCATCCCTTGTGCTAGAGATCAAAGAAACAAGGCAGATTTAGATTCCAAATAATACACAGTGAATAGAAGGACTGTCTTCTCTGAACACATTTCTCTGTAATGTTTTGGTCTTAATGTAAGACTCTTTGATAACATGATCCCGTCCTACTGATGCTTTGTTCTTCAGCTTCATCCTTGATGCCTGTAACACCTGCAGGGTGGTTTTTCCAGGGCTGGGACTTTAGACATCCTTCCAGGTTTTGCAGTGAAAAGAGAGTCCCTGCCCTGAAATGCTGATTATGGGAGGATGTTTTGGTAGTTCTCCACAGATACCTGCATTTCTATTGCCATCACACAGCTCAGGAAAATTGACAAGGATGGAACACTGAAAAAATGTCCCCTAGAGTATCTCTGGATATCCACTGCATATGCTCTATATGGGCTAACCAGGGTTTTTTGGAACAGTTCCATTGACCTTGGTTGAATGCCAGCAAGAGGGAGCTGAATTCTTCAGATTTCCAGAGCTGTTCGTTGCTCATGTGGAAGCTCATCTGATGTCTTGATTTCTGTGGGGGTGTGCTAATCTCCTGGCTGTGTTTAATTACCCCATCAGCTCCTGAACCCACACAGCAAACCCTGAAAAAGGACTTCCCACTGTCACTTTCTGAGGAGGTGTCTGTATCTCCTCTAATGACTATGTCCTAATTAGCTCTTGTAATTATAACCAAAGATTTGACACTCCTGTGATGTAAAACAAGATTTAGTTTGAGCCAAAAATATGTGGTGTTCCTTCCTTCAAGTTGGGAGTGTGGGGAGATGCATTATTGATGAGGATTTCTATAACAGTGCAGGTAGATTCTCCTTTTGTTTCTACGAAAAATGAAAGCTGGTCTGATGAATACTAACCTGCATTCCCTACAGAAGTAGGAAATGGACATGTAATTTATGGGCAGGACACTGGAGTATCTGCATTACAAGTGACTGTGTTGTTCAGGAGTAATTCAAGACCTTTAGACTTCCCTTTCAATTAACATTTCTACAATTTCTGTCTAATAATGTCAATATGGAAGGTGTGGAATGACTGTGTGTGTAGAAAAGTCCTCAGCCACATTTGATCATTTGACTTCTGCCACCAGAATGAGTCAAGGCTAACCCTAACTTTTGAGTGTTATTTGGCAATTAATGTAGTGTCAAGTCTTACTCAAATACACAAAAATACCCTGTTTATTCTATAAATATCCTCCACAATACTTTAGTCAATATTATTCATAGATTTCTCAACAAAACCATGATATAATAGTTCTTTGTAACCTCTCATTGCTGCTGTGTTCTCCTGAGCACTGGCTGTTTCACAAAGGTGGATAAAATATCTTTATTGCCAAGCTCAGCTCTGTTTCATGAGGCTACAATACCTGTGAAATATTCACTGCTCACTCTCAGCCCAGCGTTTTATCCCATTCCATCTGTTCGCCCACTTTCATGAAATGCTTTTAATCTCAGAAAAATATGTTGCTTGTGGCAATCCCTCCCTTCCCTGGTGATCATAGAGTACCCTCCAGGTAATCTATAGCAACATCCAGAGCTTCCAGTTTCTCTTACATCCAATTATTGTGTCGGGGAGTTATTGCACTGTCGGGAAGTACTTTTGGGATGACAGTGCTCCCTCTCATCCAGTGTCTCTGTGGTGACTCCAGCTGCCCACAATGACAATGAGCTGCAGCATCGGGCACAGAACCAGTCGACGGAGGCACTGCCAACCCTCCAGGGACTCATTGTGGCACTCATTTTGTAGGCTGCTGCCAAGGAATAACCAGCAGGAGAAGATTATGGATCAGATGTGCTGTTTATCTGCTTGTTAAAGGACAGACTGCACAAGGGTAGGGCAGTTTTGTTGTGAAGGGTTCAATCTGCTTGGTAGAGTCAGGAATACCCACACAGAGAAAAAGCAAAAGTGACTGACTACAAAGGCATGACTTGGATGGAGCAGGAACAAGGATGATCCATGTTACCTTTGATGGAGCACTGGGTGCCCTCAGAGGTGAACAGATCAGCACCCTTGATCACATTTATGGAAGGTGTCCTAGGTTGCAATATAAGATCAATTCTATTACCATCTCCACAAGCTGTTAAAACAGGTGGGGCACTGTTCGTTATCTCCTGTCATGACTCACCCCTGATAACTCTCTTCAGGAGCTATCCCTGTTAATGGGCTGTCAAGAACCCACCTCATGACTCTTGGAATTACCTCACTGGAATTACCTCATCCCATTGTGAGATGCTCCACCCAGGGGGGAGGAGCCAAGCATTCCCACCTGGATATAACATGGGCTTTGGAACTGCACAAGTCAGCCCTGCCTACTGGATTCCCAGAGGACAAGAGCTACCACTGGACCTTCAGATGGAGACCAGACCCTTCTACAGGATCACTGCTTCAACTGAACCACTTCACTTGGACTGCTACCACCACCCTGATTAACAGGGTGTCAGGTTGTATCCAACTTTGTCAGTGTTTTTCCTTGTATTATTGCATTTATTTTAATTTTCCTATTAAATTATAATTCTGACTTGCAATCTCCCACTGGTTTGTTTTCAAACTAGTACAGAAGGCTAACTTTGTCAAGATTATCCCTGAAATCAATAGAGGAATAACTTCTAAGATATCCCTTCTATCACAAAATAGATAGAGCAGAAAAGAACCTCCTCTTACTGCAGACCATGGGCAAGAGCTTAGAAATTAAAGTTAAAATCTAGACTTGTTTGATCTGAGGTGAATCTGGGCCTGAACACGCTTTGACAGCATGGCTAGATGGTCACTGCTGTATTGGTGAAAATTTCTCTGGATTCATAACACTGTTAGAGTAAAAATCTTTCAAGGCATAGAATGAGGGAGAAGAACGTTGCAAAATCCACCTCTAAACCCCACACTCCTTCCAAAAACCACAAGAGAATTGATTAGTTAAAGATTTCCTCATTATTTTAGAAAGTTTTGAAAGGATAAGAACCCTTCTTTCTGCCCACCAAAAAACACAACCTAATGAGCTCCTCTAAAGAGCACTGGGAGCCACTTCAGATGTTTTCCAGGGTAGTCCTGCTATTATACCTGAAAAGAGAGAATTTGTGAGTCTCAGAAGTGATAGTCTTGATATAGTTAAAAAACTGGAACCGAATAGTTGGAGTGAGTGACTTTCATAAAGGAGGGAAGCAACAAAAGGGTTCTGTAGGAAACTGTGCTGCTGAAAACTTGCATTAGCGACCCAAGAAAAGTGTATTAACAGTGAGACTGACAAAATTTTCTGCAGATATGAATCTATTTCAGAGCAATAAGTACAAAAACCACTTGTGAAGAATTGCAAAAACACTTAACAAGACAGAGTGAGAAATAAAAGCACAGAATAAATTCACTGTGGATAAATGTGAAGGTGGAGATGAATGTAAAGGTGGATGCCTGAAAACAAATCTGATGGGCTTTCATCAAACCATTATGACTCGAGGGAGAGCTTGATAGGGTGGCAACAGTTCCACGAAAGCATCACTGCAGAACTCAACAGTAATCAAAAAATGCTAAATTGAACACTAAGAGTCATTAGGGAAGAAATAGAAAGCAAAATAGATCATTATGACACTATAAATTCATGGTTCTGCCAGACTCTGAGCACCATGAGGCTTTTGGGCACTCAGTGTGCAAAAGGGATTGTTATAAATAGAAAAGCGACTGAGAATGACAATGAGTATAGTTAAAGACATGGAGGGACTTCCATACAAAATGAAGCTACATTGACTGGGTCTCTTTGTCCTGGAAAAAAAAGACTGAATTCAGGGATTGGACAGAGGTCTACAAACCAAGGACAAAGAGGAGTAGGGAATTATTTTCTCATCAAACTCAAGGCCTGATCTAGCAGGTGCTCAGGTAGAAAAGACAGTTTTCCTACAGTATGAGGTAGGCCTAGGAACTCTTCGAAAAAGGATAGAATTTAGGACTCAAGAGAGAAGGTATCAATCATGAATTATTAACTTAGCTCAGGGAACAACTACTTCCACAAAGATATGGATTGGGTGGTTCATCTAGGAGATTTATCTCCCTTCACCCTCCTTTTTGTGGCTCAATATAGAAGTCACCAGACTGAACCACAAGAAATAACAAAGATCTTGTGAGAAGATCAACCAAGGAATGCATCTTGTTGGCTACACTTGCCATGTGCTGTCCAAGGTTTTAATGTGATGCCAATGGAGCAGGTCCCAAAGGAAGGAATTTTGTTTCAGCCTGAGTTCCAGATCTTTGCACCAAGTGGGAAATTCCTCAGATCACTTGGATCAGCCAAGCTGCTGTGGCTGCCCAGCGAGTCACCTCACTGGAGGGCAGGTTCTCCACATCTCACAGCCTCCAGCTTTGACTGCAGCCCTCTCTGGTCCTGACTGCAGAGTTTGAAGATGCTCTCTCACGTCACTTAATTGGTTCCATCTTTCTGTTGATGGTTGACTCGGTACAAAAGCCAACTTTTTGTTTGGTGCTCATTCGTGTAAATTTAAGCTGAGGTATTCAGCTGTGAGTGGGTGCAGCTCCTGCATAGCCTCCAGTTCCTTCCTGCAGGCTGAGCAGAACTAGGAAAAAAATTTTATAGAACTATTCAGTAATAATGAATTAATTCTGTGTCCAACAGTGGGGTTTGGCAGACACTTAGAGAAATGTACAGAAATGAGACAAACTCAGTTCTTCTTCCAGGAATCCAACCCTACCATTTGGTGACTCATGAATTTCAAACAAAATCTTTGTATTCAATAATCTTCAAAGACTTTGCCTTCCACCGATTTTGGAATCCATGGACTTCTCACAGCCAGCAAGCAATTTTCAGGTTATCTCCACACTGGTGACCACACCAGCATTCACCCTCACTTTGCACCCTTCACCCCTGGTTTAAAATTCTAGATTTAATATTCAACATTTCCTCTTCTGTATTTTTTGCAACTTGAAAAACAAACTTATCCAACTTATTTGTTCCTCCCACAGAAGCTGTTCTGCAGGCTTCACCTCTGTTTTTTGCTCCTAGACATTAGGGAAAATAAGTTTGGGGAAAGCAAGTTACCTTTAGTGACAGGGAGCTTATCTAACTGAATTTATTGCATATCAGCTGATCCATGGTATATGGAAGTGTGACCATATTTAGCCTAAGGCAAATGCAAGGCAAAGTATTTCACATAATTAGTTTAGTTCGGTTTTTATTAATGTTTAGGAAAGAGTGGAGTTTTTGGTTTGTGGTTTGGATTTTTTGGTTTTTTATTTTGTGGGATTTTTCTGTGAGTGTGGTTTTTTTGTTTGGGGTTTTTTGGGGTTTTTTTGTTGGTTTTCTGTTTTGTTTTTTTTAATTAAGGCTTGGACCTCCAGTCAATTTTGATACTGGCCCCTAGATTTTACTTTTTGTCACTTTATGACAGTCTTCATTTTTCTCCTGGAATGCTCTTTCACTCTATCAGAGACTGAAAACTGTGTTGAATATTGTTCTTTTCATTCATTTAAGCTTGCCTGTGTTTCCAAGGTTAACTGGCTTTTTACTGTCTGCTTTTTAATATAGCAGTTTTTCTTTGCATTTCAAGACTAACACAACTTTATAATATTACTGTGTGAAGGTAAGAAGAAATTGTTGATCCCCATGACTACAAAAGCAGAAAGATCAAGTGCAGTAATTAGAATCATTATGAATGGGGAAACTAATATCCTTCTTGTCAGAAATTCTCTATTAAATTATGATTCAGGATTTTTTAAGGCACATGCATGCAGTTCACTAAATGAACATTTCCCAGGTTCTTCTTCCCTCTCCGCTTGCTTTCATGCATATTGGAGAAGGGTGAGAATGTTTGATTTGGGGGAGGTTAATAATACATGAGTAATTAACCAAATTAATGATGTGTTAGAGATTTTGACACTTTATCTCATCTTTATTGGTCTAGCAGGACATTCTCCTGACGACCTCCATAATCATATGTGCTTGTTGGGATCGAGTTTTTCATTAATCCTTGAGAAACAAATGAGTCTAAAAGCACAGAGCTTGGGCCTTACCTGTGTGTGTACTCTACAGGACACAGGAACTTTTATCTGAGCATCTGGAGGCACTGAAAAGATGAGATCTCAACCTACACAGAGGAGAAAAAACCTTCCTGAAGGACAAACTGACAGCAGGAGAGTGCAAGAAGTATCTCAAACTAAGAATGAGAGTCACTGAAAGACAGACAGAAAGAAACACATGTAAAACAAAATTTGCAGCAAGGCTGCCAAAACCTACAAAGAAAATGAACAACGAAAGGAAGGACAGGGCTGGATGACAGCGCAAAAATTATGGAGAATGTGACACGAGAATTTGACATTTTCCCCTGGTCGACGTACAAGGAGCAGCCCTTTTCATGCCCTCAGTGGAGTCCAAAGAGTTTCCTCCTCTTGAACAACTCTCCAGGGAGCATGAAAAGTGTTTTAAGTGATCCTGTCTTATCCATAATGGGATCTGCTCAGGCTGCCCCTCTTGAACCTTCCCTCTGGACAGCCAGAGCATTCTGGCTGTGGCACTGGGAGCAAAAATAGAAGCAATGTGTGAGTGGGAAGTGTTTGAAGCCTTGGGAAGAAACAGAGCTAACTGTAGCCTGGCAGAGGGGTTTTTGAAGTATGAAAGAGCAGGCAGGGCCCCTTAGGTTAGCTCAGAGGTGAGGTTTGGCTCGTTTCTCTTAAAAAGCATGATTTTTTAAAAAAAGTCTTTCAATAGTATCAACATTTATTTATCTTGGACCTTTTTCTTTTTCCTTTCTTGTGGGATTTAATCCAACAGAAGGCAGGTGGCATGGAGAAGAAAGATGGTGTAGGGAGCAGAGGGAGGGGTTCTGACAGTCTTTAAGAAACACTGGGGGAAAAAGATCCCTGTTCAGAAAACCTTTTGCATCCTGAAAATGAAGTTCCAGCTCTGACATCACATCACATTCAAAGAGACAGGGCAGATGAATGGAATCTTTTGATTGTTTTGTTCCTTTAGAAAAGAAGAAAAGAACAGAAACTCAACATCATCACAAGGTGGATGGATCCCATGGATAGCCCTTTTCCCTTTTTACTGTGGGCAGAGAGTAGGTCTCCAGTTTACCAGCAGTGTTGCACATCAGGGAGCAGCACACATCCCCCTCTTTGGCAGGTAATTAATGCCAATTCATTCTGAACATGGGAACAGCTTTTCAGTCCTAGCAAGAATGAAATTATTTTTATTTTTCCAACAAACATCTATTCTCCTCCTATTTTCTCTCTTCCATCCCCCTCTGGCCTCTTTCCACTTGACTGACAAATGTGTTCTGAGCTTGTCTGGGTGTGTTTTGACAACTACCAGGTGTCTGAGCCACCACACTTGTCCAGCTGCACTGAAATTGAAGAGATGATGGGGACATGATCATCCTGTGTTCAGTCTTCCAGGCTATCAGCTCTCACACTTGGGGAGAAGGACAAAATGACCCTAAAAAAGGATGTAAATTGATATGTTTTGAGATTTACTCTACTCCAATTGTAACTCTTCCATTTTTTATTTTTTTCCTTATTACAGAGAATCCTCTGTTGGATCAAATAAACAGAATATTTCCATGATCCTGCTGCAAAGTACTGCCAGGAGCAACAAGAGGTGGATTTAAATAGTTGTGTGAAGTTGACATTTTAATGTGGTCTCCCCCATTCAAATAGTACCATGCAAAATGTAGGTACAGTCCAGGTGTGTGGTCAAGGCAAGTGAGATTATCTAAATTTTAATTGAGACAAAAATAACACAGCATAACTGATGAAATTGTTGTAGAAGTTCCTCAGCATGTCCTGCATGGCAAAATGAAGTCTTGAGGATCAGTATTTCTGTAGACAGATTGTACCCAGTACAGAATATAATCACAGAACTCTCAGGTTGGGAAAGAGCTCTAAGATCATTGAGTCCAACTTAAATGTTAAGGGCTGTTGTAGGAGACATTTCTTGCTCCCACCATCCTGCAGTGCTGCTCCTGTCAGCCTTGTCCTGTACAATCTTGAATAAAACTTGCAATGAGTCATACGAGCTAATCAGGAAGGCACAAAAGTCTTGCACAGAGGGGGAGAGTTTTATTGATTCCTGCAGGCACACAGCTTTTATACCATTTCTAGTGCTTCCAGTCCAGGTGGGAGCATGGAGAAGAGGGACAATGGAAATGGTGCATTCCCAATTCAGATGTTTCTGACAGACTTATATTTTCAAGTACCTGTTCCTGGTATTTCTCTGAAATTCATTGTCGAGATTTTCTCCTTGTCACTGGTTGAGGCTGCAGTTAGTAAGTGGTAAGAGCACAATTCTTAGTTGATGGAAATAAGCACAGCCCAAAAAAAAATAAGTCACTCCAGATTCCAAGGCCTGAGTTATGCAGAAATCCCATCCAGTAATCCCTGCAATAAGCCAAATAACCACCAGATTACAGAGGTTTGTGACCTTACCAACATTTGCATGGCATTGTATTTACCAGACAAGTAATTAGAGGGCTCATGACCAACTTTCAAATTTTGCAGTTTCTTCAAAGAGAAGAAAGGAAAGGAATGATTAGTCCCATACTGGACCATTTTGATTGTGAATCACAGAGCTACCTGTTGCTTCCCATACCCTCCTGGCCCATAGGATATACCAATTTTCTATTTATTGCAGCCATAAATAAAGTAGTTTTCAGAAGATGGAACAAGGAACCCAATCACTGGAAATCCCTTCCTGGCAACGGTCATTCATTACAAGCCCAAACCTATTCATCAGCAGCCTTTTATACCTTTTGCTCACATACTTTGGCTGATTCACCTTCCAGGAAGAGTGATTGATTTGCTCTTAAGTGACCCACTTCCTCCTGAGAGGTGTCGGAGAGCCGTTATCAGTCAGACTCCTTGTCTTTGCTATAGTATAACTTGCCTTGGCTCCCATCTGCCTTTCTCTGGGTTACAGGGTACAACTCCTCAGCTTTCACAGTGCTTGGCTTGAGGAAATGGTTTTACAGCAAGCTGGCACCACCTCTGGCTTAGTGGAAAAGTGAGTGCCAGCTCTTTCATGTTTTGGACTCAACACCTTTTGCAATTTAGGAGACAATTTTGACAGTCCTGAGGACAAGTTAAGGGAGGACTCATTCCTGCAGTCCCCTCGAGAATCTGTGGTGAGGGGAAACAGCCCCATCCCACCCTCTGGGCTGATGTTCCCTTCCCCACAATCCCTCCACATGTCAAATTTAATGCAGACTAAGTTCTACTTTCAGTACTTATATGGTCCCTGCTGCTCAGAGAGGGGTTCGTTCTTCTGATGGAAATTTTTAGTACTCCTAGAAAACAGTGCCAGCTGGAATATCCACCCTCTGTGTGTCCAGAAAGCTGCATTTTCCATTTCCTCAATAAAAATCCTCTTGGCTGCAGCGAGTGCTGCAGGAACCCACACACTCATGCAAATGAGGAATGACGCAGATTGGGATCTTGCGGATTGGAGCTGCAGATTTGAGGACAAGGAACAAAACTGGATGCTTCAGAACATGAGGTTCATCTCCTCCAGGTGTCAGTCAGGTCACCATATCTCAACTCTGTGATGTTACACAGCAATAATAGATGTGCTCAGTGCAGGCAGGGCTGTGCCAGCAGCACTCGTCCCATTATCAGGCAACTGCTTTTCTTGGTGCAGGCTCATGGATTTCCAATAGTATCTATGAAAACAATCTTGTTTTGGAAAAACTTTTGGAGTAATAGGTTTGAGGCTTTCTGCACACAACACTGGGCCAATTCTCAGCTGTTGACAGGAATAACTAATTGCATTATTTGCATATATTTTTGATTCATGGCATCTCATTTCCTGTTTCTTATTTTAGAAAAACAAAAGTCCCTGATTGGGTCCAGATTCTCAAACCTTTTGTTACTGAATAAACACTGATTTACTCTAGTTAAGTAAATAGCTGTTGATTTTTTAGAGTTTTGAGGGGGGGTTTATGCTTTTGGCTTCCTGGGTAAAATATTTTTTGTCAAGTAACAACCTGGGAGTGAGATACATCCATACCAATAGTCATACTCAGACATTACATTTCATTGGTATTCCTCGCTGTGCTGTCCCTGTCCTCTTGCACATGAATGCAAAGGACCTGGAAAATGTCCAGTATTTGAAGCTTGGTATTCACTGGTGGAGCTGATGACCCACAGGGACAAAACTGGAATCCAGGGCAATGACACTCATAACCAAGATATTTTTCAGCATGTATTTTCTTGAGGCAGACACTTTTCTAGTTCTGCAGAATACAAGACACTTTTTCGGTTATTTCCCAGTTTTTCACAAGCTTCCCAGATGTTGGAGATCTGAGACAGCTTGAGCCAGACATATAAATCCAGATGGATGTCACCAGGATATGAAGCCTCTCAATCATCATCTACTGCTAGAACTTTGCAGTTACAGCTCTGGACCAGCCAAGAATTTTGTCTACACCTTCCCATGGCCTTGTGCCCTTAGCCCACCTCAGCTTGTGGAATGCAACTTCATGATGCAGCCCAGCTCTGTTGTGCAAAGGCACAGAGACAGGCTGAGAGCTGGGGTTGTTGAGCCTGGAGAAATTTTCCAAGGAGACCTTATTGTGGCATCTCAGTACTTAAAGAGGACCTAGAAAAATTAGGTTTTCTACACTGGCACATAGTGATAGAAGAAGGGGGAACGATTTTAAACAAAAAAATATTTAGATTAAATGTTAGGAGAAAGTCTTCCCTGTGAGGGTGGGGAGGCTCTGGCACAGGGTGTCCAGAGAATCTGTGACTGCTCCCATCCCTGGAAGTGTCCAAGGCCAGGTTGGACAGGGCTTGGAGCCACCTGGGATAGTGGAAGGTGTCCCTGCCCATAACACGGGAGCAGAACTGGATGATCTTTAAGGTCTCTTCCAACACAAACCATTCTGTGATACTTTAAGGTTCTCTTCATCAGTGCAGGGTGGTATAAGATGCTTAGGAGGAAATGCAATGGGGAAGTGCAATGGGGCAGTGAGACTAATACCTGCTTCTGCAGACCAGAAGGGCTGAAGGGTATCCCCCAGAAAAACAATGTGAGCAGCAAAACTCTACTCAGATACCTGCTTAGCTGTGCTTGTTTCTCAGTGTGGGTAGCAGCCTCCAAAATTATACAAGGGCTATAAGCTTGTACTCCAAAAACTTGAGCAGTCTTGTGTTTGTCATCATCAGTGATTGTGCTCTGAATGCCAGCAAGGATGGCTCTCCAGGGTGGTATCTCCAGTCAAGGAACACCTTTACTGGAGTGTTACCCTGATTCACTTGCTAGAAAAAGCTTCAAGCCACATCAAACGAGGAGGTTTTTTAAAAGGGTCTGAACCAGATTCCTACCTGGCAACTGCTGCTGTACAGAGAGCTCTGCTCATTTTGCCCTGAATTACCCACTTCCCTCACCTCCAAGTCAGCTCCAGGAATGGTTTGCAAGGGACTACGTGACAAAGCTTCATTGTTGCTGGGTGGTTTTTTAAATATAAAATCATAGAATGCTTTGGGTTGGAAGGGACCTTTCAAAGTAATCTTGTACAAGCCCCGTGCCATGGGCAGGAACATCTTCAACCAGATCAGGTTGCTCAGAGCCCCATCCAACCCCAAATATTTCCAAGGATGGGGCAGCCACCACCTCTCTGAGTAGTCTGTGCCGGTGTTTCATCACTTCATTGTTAAAAAATTTCTTCCTTATGCCTTGTCTGAATCTAACCTCTTTTAGTCTAAAACCCTTGTCCTATTGCAATAGACCCTGCTAAAATTCTGTTCTCATCTTTTCTGTATCCTCTTTGGGTACTGGAAAGGACTCATAAGGTCTCATCAGACCCTTCCTTGCTCCCAGCTGGCCACCACAAACTTTCTCAGCCTGTCTCCATAGCACTCACAGCATCTTCATGGCCTCCTCTGGGCTCATTCCAAGAGGTCCTTGTCTTTCCCGTGCTGAATATGAATATGAACTCATGCATCTAATTGCAAATTTATCCAATGCAGTCACAGGTTATGATAGGCCAAGAAGACCCAGGTCTCCCCATGCCCCACAGACTTCTCCAGAGAGCTACTGGGAGTTCTGTGGGTGAGAAGTGCTGGGGCAGCCCAAGGCATTGCTCTGTTCTGTAGATGCATTTTGCCAGGTCTTGAGACCTTTCAGATTTCTCTTCAATGTCTCCTCCCTGCAAGAAAAGAGGAGTTAACATTTCGCTCCTGCTTCTCAACCTCAGCAGGATAGATTTTAACAGGGCATGAACACAATAATCGGTGTGCTTCCTTCCTTTAACCTTTAAAGGGAGTTTTGTCTTTCCATGAACTCTGCTTCTCCTTTGTAATTTGAACTTGCTATGAGGAGCCTGGCATTTTAAAACCGATATAGATTTCTGATCTGAGATGCTGATGCTTGAAAGGACCTGTGTCACCAAACCTTCTCCCTGCCTCAGCTGTTGTTATTTCCTGAGGTTTAAAGAGATGGTTCCTTTTTTGGTTTTCTCATTGATCTGTCTCATTCCATATTTCAGTGTTTTTCTCAGTCAAGGCTATATATATTATCTCTCTTTTACTCCAACAGAAAAAATCCTCTGAGTCCATGAGCTCTGCACTGATCTCAGACCAAGATATCCTGCTCTCATTTTCCACTCTGCACTCACAGCTTAGTGGGAAGCAGTTAGGATGAGAGATGACAATCTCCCTCAGGAGAACACTTATGTTGTTTGGCTCCACAACATTTTGTGGTATTTAACACATTCTTACAGCACGTGACCAGTACCTCACGATTAAGGAGCTCAGGGACTTTTGGAAATTTTTCCTATTTGCATTTCCAGCTGTCTACAAACTTCAGAAAACCTGGTCTTGGCTTATATACATCACATGCTAAGATACTTGATTGCAGAAATCTCACCCTGTGAGAGGAGATGTTCTAACCCACCCCAGAATGTGAGGGTAACCCAGGTTCTTGTTAATAAATCCCTTGGGGTGGATTAGAGTGAAACGACACCAAACAATTGGTGTTTATAAATATACACATGTAGAGTTTGTTGTAGAATAATTTGATTGTACAGGAAAACAGGCATGGAGCCATTTTCTTTGTAGATATCTACAGTAAATGCCAATATAATACCATAAAAATAACACTTAATAAAGTGTAGAAGAAAGAGAAAGAAAGGATAAGAGCAGAAAGAACTCACCACCCATAGGCCTCACAACAAGACTTGGTTGTTGCAATTTCAATGTCTGTTGGTCAATGTGATGGTCACAGACTGGATCCATCAGGTGGTGAAGGAAATGCCCAAAGCAACCCATCTGTTTGGTTCCTATTCGCTCAGGTTCAGGTAGGAACTCCCAGGTACCTCCCCTGGAGTGGGAAGTTTCAGCTGATGACGGAACGTTGTGGATTGAGGACTCTTCGGGGGAATTTGACACCTTCTGAGTCAATACAGCTGCCCATCACATCAGTGCAGCTGGGCCCATTATGACCCATCAGCAGAGTGAACACCTTCAGGCCAGGTGTGAACGTCCCAGTACCTCCTGGGCAGGGGAGTTATCCCAGCTGAATCCACTGATAAGGACAAAGAGGGTTCCCCTCTTTCCTTATCTCGTTCATCTCCAGCTGTATCCTGAGCTGGGCTGTGCTCACCCTTGGGTACGTTGCACGTCAGCAGCTTCCCCCTGATTGTTTGAGCCATCAGCATCCCAGTGTCTCCTCCAGTACCACTTCTGGATACACTCTTCTCCCTAGACCTGGGATGATTGGACAATGATATTCCCTTTGTCTTGTCCCAGGTTCCTGTCACACTCCAAATTCCAGTTAGGAGGCACATTTGGGATGGGGTGGCTTCGGTGGTCACAGATGAGCAGCTGTTTCTTGGCAGTTTCCCACAACACGCAAAACTCCTCTGATGATTTTAGCAATGTTGTCGCCATTAAAACATCAACCATTCAGTCTCTCACAGGAGATGATTTCTTAATTGCTAGGTGTTCCTTCCAAAGGGATAACCCTTCTGCTCCTCAGCAAATCCAGGAGCCAGTGGAGAGGAACCAGCCATGGACTCAGCTCTCTCCTCTCTCTCTCTCTGCCCGCGGAAGCACAGTCTGAAGCATGAACTCTTCAGTGTGTTTGAAAGGCTGACGAGTGGCAGCTTTCGTAAATAAGTGATAATATTTTAATGGAAGAAAGACAGAAGAATAATCCAATTAGGAGAACGTGGCAGTTTGGCTGACAAACAGAAATATCTGGGATAAGTGCTTGGGAGTGCTGAAGGAGTGAAGTCTGGCAGGGTGGCAGAGCAACCGTGATGTGACTCTCAGAGCAACAAAAAACTTGCAGTGACATTGTTCTCACCCTCCAGTTCTTTTCTAGAAGTTTATTATATTGAACAGTGCCCTTTCTCAGACCAGACTGCATTTGGATTCTTGGAAATTTGACAAAAATATCTTCTGAGAACTGGCCTGTTTCCTTTCTTTCCTAGCTGACCTTTTAATGAGGTCTCATTTTGCTTCCATAAGCTGAGAACAGAGTGTACAAGACCAGCACAAAATGTGTATTGTCTTTCTAGGATTTCACATCTGGTTTAGTCTCCTGCACACTTCCACTTTCTAGGGACCAAATCCTAGGACAGTTTTCTCATCCCTACAGTGAGAAATGCTGTTCTTTGAGGAACCACTAGAATGAATACATTTACCCTTAAAAGCACCACTATTCTGGAAGGTCCTAAAACAACCACTTTTTCACTCTATCTTCTTTCATAACTTAAAACAATTCTTCCACTTAGAATATATTTAACTGTTTGGTTGGATTTTTTTCCTCAAACAAATAAAGGGGGTGTGAGCATTGGTTGCGTTCCTGAAATAAGAATCAAAAAAACCCTTTGACTTCTGGCAAAATAATATCACATTCTGTGGGATTGTTTTTCAATAAAAGACCTAATGCTGGTCTTATTCTAGGGAAAAGTCACCATTAGAATGTCCAGCCTTGGATGTGTGATGCCCAGTCAGATTTATGTTACGTGGCTCCCCAGCATGGTTGTGTTTGCTGAAGAAGATCCAATTTTAAGTGCATCATCATCCAATATAATACAGAACAAGAGGAAATGGCCTCAGGTTGTGCCAGGGGACATTTAGATTGGCTATCAGGAAAAATTTCTTGATGGAAAGGGTTGTCCCGCCCTGGTAGAGCTGCCCAGGGCAGTGGTGGAGTCCCCATCCCTGGAGGGATTTAAAAGCCGTGTGGATGTGGCACCTGGGGACAGGGGTCAGTGGTGGCCTTGGCAGTGCTGGGGAAACAGTTGGGCTTGATAACCTTAAAATTCTTTTCCAACCCAAATGATTCTAGATTCCATGATCTACCAGAGCTTCACAACACTCTGCTCTGCACTGCTGTCCTGCAGGTCCAAATTCAATCTTTTTCCTACTGGATGTTTAATTGAAAAGCTCTGAGCCAACATGTTGATATTTTCCAGCAGTTCCTTGCAGCTTAGATTGAAAATACAAGGGATAGAAAATAACTGCTTGATGGGAGACAGGGATTCATGCACCTGCTCCTCAGATAAGTGACAGAGAGCGAAGTGTTCGCACTCCTGCTAATCACGATAAAGCAGAGCCAGGCACTTGTAAGGGTTTGAAAAATGGAAGTGATAATATTTTATAGATGTCCTTGCACAGACATAATCCTTGTTATAGGACCATTTCTTAAATGGTGTTTTGGTCTGTAGATCTCAGCAGCAACTTTAACTGATCAAAATACATTCACCCACAGAAGCAAATAAACAGCTTGATACAACAGGAGGATGGCCTGGGGTATTCCAGGGTGAGACAGCAAACTTGTGATGGTTTCCTATAACTCCTCCCAGTCTTTACCTTTGCAAAAAGGTGTGGATTCAGCCTGTCAAGTCAAAGACGATGGGACATGATAATAACATGCACTAGAGTGAAGAGTTTCTAGGTTTGAAGAAGACTTTTATTCTATAAATGTCATATTTGTAAGAGCAAACCTGAAAACATTTAGTGGGTTTCTTAGGCAGAACCCCAAGGAGAGTTGGAAGTCACGAGGCAGCTGCTGAAGGCAGGATTTGTTGGGCTGCTCAGGGCAGGGATTGGGATGCCTGAGGCTTTCTGAAGGCAGCTGGCACATCTCATTAGTTGGAAGAGAAAACAGAACCCAGACAAATGAAGAGCTCAGCTCTGGACAAATACAACTTCAGGGTGACTTTGCAAACTGGATTCCAGTGTCATGTCATGTCAACAGCTCGTTATTGTTCTGTACAAAGTCCCTGAGATGGTAAAACATGAGGGCCTGACACTCTCCACCTTCTGGTTGCTCCAGATAAGGATCACAGGCTTAATAGAGTTGGTACTGAGTTACTAAATTTAGAGATGCAAAAGTTATTCCTTGTGCATAAATTTTACTACTTTTGTGATACACTTAAAATAACAAGTTTATGATCCGTGCTTTTCTGTGGAAGAAAGAATTAAATCACATTTATAAGGACTTATCTCCTTCTTCCATGAACCTCTTACAGATTATTTGCTGCAGGAGCAAGAGAGACTCATTTAGTTTTGTAACATATGTTCCCATAGATTTTAATTTTACTCTGATTTTCTTCATGCTGATGAATAAAGGTGTCAATTTACATATAAGAAAACTGCCTCTTCAGCTTCTTCTTCCTTTCCTCACTTGAACTTCATAGATTTTCACTGGACAGCTCCTCTGGGAGCTGCAGAGAGATCAATATTTGAAGAAATGGCAAGGCAGCTGTAGCATCGCTAAATCTATCCAAAGGAAATAATTCAATATGAACTCAGATGATTTTCTCCTGTGGTTGAATCAAATGGACATTTAATAGAACTATTACTATTTGCAAATACAAGTTAAGAATAAAGGTAAACACATGAAAGGGCACCATGGTAGCACGACACACTGCAGCCAAAAGTAATTAAAGCAATGGCCACTGGGCCAGACCTGGGGCTGTGTGAAAGGAAAACTCTCTTAAGTTCAGTGTTCAAAGGTTCCATTTCAATTAATTCATTTTTAATTTAAAGCACGATGAGGCTGCTGCTGCTACAGCCTTCGTTTTGGAAATTTTATGTGGTTATAAGGCCACAGGAACATGAGGAGGCTGATATTGAACTGATGACTTTTGGGCACGGATTAACTTCAGGGGCTTTAAGGAAAAGGACTGGAGAAGCCAAAGAATGATCCTGAGATGTGACTCCATCTCCTGAAGATCCCCTTCTTTGATATGCTTCAGAACTGGTGATAAATATTTATAACATGGATCAGCCACCTACAGATTCCTATTTGTTACTGTCAGAAACAAGAGATGTACTGATTTAATCATCACTGCAAGGTCTTTTGTGTTTCCACTCATATCCCATCCTGGCCGTGAATTGTCCAAGAGTTTAGTCCCTTTGCCTAAACAGATGAACCCTCTTACACTGATGACTGTGAGCTCATGACCTGTTTCCCTTCAGCCATTCCCCCTCTCACTGGGAATGCACAATTTCACTTCAAAAATTGCATCTTCTGTGAATTTGATATGAAAATACCCGGTAAAAGCTGCCTGGCACACTCTGATTCAACCACAGGGAGCAGGAAAACTTATTTTAGCAGTAAATTAACACCAGAGAAAGGAACTGCTCTGTTTTCCAGGTTTGACATTCGAGGCACTGAGACAGTAAATATCATTTGGCCAGGACATAGATCAGAGTTCTCCATGCCCCTCCACACTCAGCACGGGAAAAAGGACACTGATTTTTGATTTACAGCAGTAAAGACACAAAGAGAAGCCTTCTGTGAGAGGACAGCAAAAAACCCCAGGATTTCCAAGTTTAAAAAGTCAAAGGTTTATGGAGGAGATGGTTTCCATTTGGGAGGGAGAAAGTAATTGTACATTTTTTTTTTTGTGATACACACAAGTACTGGTGAAGGGACTGCTGAGTTTTTGCCTCTTCCAGCCAGGGAATGGTATCACTTCTGCAAATTCTTTTTTCAATTTATTCATGGTGAGCTATAATGATAAAGACTTTCAAAGCCAACGAGAATTAAATTTAAAAGTTGAGGGTTTAGCTTCTAGAATCTGCCTTCTGGCACTCAGACTTCTGCTGGCATCATCCAGTCCTTCCTTCTCCCAACAAATATTGAATATGTTGGCTTTAAATCTGGTAATTTTTATATATATATATATATATATATATATATATTTATGTTGCTTAAATGTTTTCCAAAGGTTAACTTATCTTTTATGGAATTAGTGACATTTCATTCCACTATAACATTAATCCAAGATCACAAATTCATGATGGGAAGGGGTCAAGAAGAAATTTAACCCAGAAAAATGCAAAAAAAAAGAGAAAAAAATCCCAAAAGGACAAATAACCAAAATACAATAATATCAATTATGTTAAACATGGAATTTGATATCCAACCTGGAGAAGCAAGTCCTGGCATTTTGTTGTTCGGCTGAAATTGATCTGTGTGCCAACAGAAATGCCAGCTGTGAGTTTTAATGTAAAAGGCTTTATCAAAGGGATATATTTTTTATTTTTTTCCTTTCAATGAATCAATAGATTTCCTCTTGATGTCTCTTCCTGCCTTCCCTGACCCGCTACTGTTGACTGAGTGCAGAAGGAAGGGCTGAGGCTGATTCATGTCTGAAGTGCTGTGCTGTAATGCCCATCATGCCAAGGAGAGCTTTATTTTTGTTCTCAATCACGCAAAGGAGGAATATCCTAGTTTAGTTGATGGTTCTTGCCTTAAGCCATTAGCTTTTCTCCTCACCATTTTCCACCCCTATGGCATGGTTACTTCAACAAAATTCCCTGTCCCAGCAGTTTCCTGAGTCAAAACTCTTCCCTCCAGATGTTCTGCTCACAGTCAGCACAGATAAATGATCTGTTCCAAGCCCTTTGCCCAGCAGAAGATGGGAATGCATAAATTATTGGCACCACCTATTGGTGAAAAAGGCAAATTATACAGGATTTGTGGGTTAGTTTAATTATTTCCAGTAAATATGGCTTCAAACACTGCTCCTGTTAGGATTTATTCTTATGATACAACCCAGCAAGGCCACTCAAGCTTTGCATTTCCCTGTGCCAGAGACAAATTCCAGAGTTCAGTGGTGATTTGGGATACTTTTGGCACAGGGGTCACACAACAGAGGAGGGGACAGGGCACGAAGGCACAGGTGGAGCAGGTCTCCTGAGTTCCACATTCTTTCGAGTTTTTTTCCCTTACAATGCAAGCAAAGATGAAAAAGATTTTTCCTCTCCATCACAAGCAGCAGCCACAGCTGATCCGTGAGTCACAAATCAAAGTGGTTGCCTTTGGCTCTCGTGACCAGCAAAGGAGCTGTGTGATACAGGACTTGCTAAGACGGGTGCAAAATGATGGGAATTTCATGAGCAAAGCCCAGGAAGTCCTGGGATCTGTGCGAAAGATGAGGATGTGAAAGGAACTGCAAAGATCAAACCCATGGTTTGGAGGCTGCAGCACTTGCATTCTTAATCCCTGTGCTCATCCTGATTCCTGTGTCTGTGGGAATGGTTTTTTGACTGTGAAACAAGGCTGAGTTGAGATTTTCATGGTGACCCTCAAAGAGCAGAAGGTGGTGGGAGGGATCTGAAAATGTTGTAGGTTATTTTGAATAGGTGTAGGTTGTTTGAATTGCTGTAGGTTATTTGTGTGTTATTTTGAATAATCTCCTACCAAGAAGTTCTCACTGAAATTATCCGTTGTAGGCTGGAAGTAGTGGAAAACCTCTGGGCCATGGGACATGTTGGTTCTTTGTGGTTACTGATGAACAGAATGATTTGCATTTTCTCTGAATAAAAGAGAGGGGAGAGAGAAAATGGCATTTTGCTTCAGGCTGCTTTTCCTGAAATCCCAAAGAGTGATTTTGTGTTGATATTAGCCCTAAGTTATCTGCTGAGAAGAAATTTTAGCTCTTGGTGTGCTAAACTATGCATTCAGGAAAGAGCACTGGACTTCAGCTCAGCATGAACTAATTGAAATGTGGAAGGGATCTGATAGATACTTTGGTAATATTGCAGCTTATCCTCCAAAGTTTCCTTGAATTTTTTTTATTTTTCTCTTCCTAGACTTGGAAAACCACATCTCCTTCTCTCTAAAATCTTCCACATGAATGATATCTACTTTGTCATTGCAGTTTTCTGGGTTATTTGCTGTTATTGCCTTGCCCAGCAGGATGGGCTCTTGTGCTCCAGTTTTTTGAAAATATTAGGAGTAAGTGAGGACACTTGATACACCCAGACTCAGACTTTCTGAAATTTATGAAGCACTGCTTGATCTGTCTACAAGGTGTATTTAGACACTGCCATGACCTAAACTTATCATATCTGATCGCTGATACTCTGTGGAATAGGACTCTACAAATAGCTGAGCTCATATACCTTCATTTATTTTTAAAGAGAATATTGTTCGACACGTGTTCAATTTTAACACAGCTAGCACATGGATGAGGCAGTGCTAATGACAGATAAAAATTCATCTGCCAGTTGGTTGTACTAGCCTGTCAGAAGGGACATTCATAAAGATGTGCCGTCATGTCTGAGCTGCTGACTTGAGCAAGTGACAGGGCAAGCTTCAGCCTTCGGAAGATCAATTTTCTCTCAAAAATGCACCCCTTTAGGGGCTTCTGCTGCAAAATACAACCAGATCATTTATTTATAATGAGGGTCTGTTGTCATTAGACAAGCTAAGGATAAATAACAGCTTGGAGACTGAATTTAGAAAGTGCCAACTCTTATTATTACTATTTAGATTTGTGAACCAGGAAGTGATCCACAGACTGCCGCCACTGCGTGAATCCACTTTAAATGGACTGAGGAGAAGAAAGCAGGGATTTAGCGTTTCCTCAATCCAACAGCTGGGATAACAAGCCCTTTTCCTGACAGCTGCCATGCTTAGGGAGACTTAGGGCACCCTGCATAGTTTGCACTCATGCCATGCAGCACAGCACAAAGTGTGTTTTGACCAGGGAATGGTCACATCCTGTGACTAAAGGACTGGGGGAAAAAAAAAAAAGAGATGACTATAGAGGTAAAATGTCAATGAAATTGTCAATGAAATTTATTTCTCCAACTCAGGCCTGGTCTGTAATGTGGACATTTAGGGGCAAGTGTAGTGTGGATGATGTTTGTAGTCTGATATTCTCCATGAGGAGAAGATGCACCTGCCATGCAGAAAACAACAATTTTTGGGGAGTGTATCCTACCTGGTCAGGACTGGCAGGTTTATCTTAATTTATGCTATCCTTATTGATATTACATTGAGATTATTCTATCCAAGATAGAATCACAGAATCATAGAATGGTTTGGGTGGGAAGGGACCTTAAAAATCATCTCATTCCACTCCCCCACCATGGGCAAGGAAATTTCCACTCAACCTGGTTGCTCAGAGCCCCATCCAGAGCCCCACATTGGCTGTGGGCAGCCAGCTCGGAGTGTTTCTGGTCAGATGGTGGCAGATGAGTTTTATGGATGGCCTTTCCCAGGAGCCTGCAGCTGTTTAAATAGTCACCCCCTGGGAGCCACAGCACCACAGCTATGTTTGACATGGTTATACCTCAGCAGGGGCAGGGAGCACCATGGGGACAAGAAGTCCTTCCCACTTCCTGGCTTCCAGAGCTTGCTTTAATTGGTAAAACTATGCTCCTGTCACTGGGGAGGATGTCATAAAGTAAAACGTGGACAAAATCTTAAGCCCAGGAATTCGTTTGCCTCGAAGCTCAACAAAACCCTTGTGGGTAAAGCTGTGTCTGCAGGGAGTCGGAGCACCAGCAGCGAGAGGAATCCCTTGGAAAGAGGACAGGCCTGTCACACCTCCCAGAGCAGGACATAGTAAACAATCCCTGTGGCTTCCTGCCAGTCCTTTTGTTTGCTTGTTTGTTTGTTTGTTTGTTTCCCCGGTGATTTTTGGCTCTTCCATCTGAACAAGCACGCGCATCCTCAGTGCGGAGTCATCATCTTTCCGGGGTGAGAGAAAAAGATCTGCACACATGTATGTGAAAATCAAGGACGTTATTCTATTTAGATGCCTTTTCCTGCTTTCACATTGAATTCAGCATAAATTCACAACTGAAAGCAGTACTTAGCAGTTCTCACACTTCCAAACACATTTTTTTTTTTCTTTTTTTCTGCAGTTAATTGATAAAATTTTTACGGGAACAAATAATTCTGATTTGTGGCTGAACTCTGACAAGTGCTATTAAACAGGCTCCTTTAATCTAAAGCTGTTTATGCAAGCCTGTTTCATTTGTGATAGGGATGGACATGATCCACTTTGCAATTTAAAGAACAGAGAGAACTAGGATTTGAAGATAAACCATAATCTCCATACAAGTAAGCTAACAGTCCCCTGCACACTGTGTTTCATACAGCCAGTATTATTCTCATAATAGAGCTGAGATAAAAATCATCTTTATGTGCTCAAAAGATAAAATAATTCTAAACACAATCCTGATATTGCCTACAGTTGTTCTGCAAATAAAATGTGTGTTTTCTCTCCAGCCTCACTGCTCTTCACTCTTCTGTATAAAATCAGTAAAGAAATTTAGATTTTTTTTTTTGGTCTTTAAATTTGTGTTGAGTGACAGCTGCTATTCTTCTGAGCCTACTGCCTGACTCCAACCTTTTTATTTTCCTATAGAAAATCTGTCTTTGGCAGAGTCCCCAGATCCCATTCCTTGAACTTTAACACAGCCTGAGCCGGTCCTTGCTCTTCAAGCATCACATAGGATGAGAGGGTTTCTTCCACCTCAGTTTTCCTCCACAGTACCCCAGCCATTCCCCTTTCCAAGCTCAAAGGGAAATAATTTCTCCAGTTCTTCCATGTGGCTCTGGGACCCTTTCCCAGTCTTCCAAAGGTAGAGCTACCTTCCATATAGACACACTGCTGATCTTGTGTGGAAGTTTCCTTGGATCTCAGCCAAGACCCTAAAATCAGAAAAAAAATCAATAATTAATATGTTTTAAAGCTTGGCTTTGAACATGCTTCTTACAGAACCTTAGCAAACATTTTATGCCTGTGAAACTGTTAATAGAACTTTCCCAAAACTGTCTTGGTTTGGTTTGGTTTGGTTTGGTTTGGTTTGGTTTGGTTTGGTTTGGTTTTTCCCAACAGGCAGAGTCACAAAGTCTATAAATTTTATTTCACTATTTATTTTTTTTATTTTAACTTTGCTTAAAAGCTTTAGGTATCAAGATCAACTCATTGAAAGCATGATTTGATCAACAGATGTTCTGTTCAGTGTTGCTCTGATAAACTTGTTTGATGGGTGTTTAACATCCATTGATGTGGTAAATGCAGGAGAAACAGAATATTCTGAAACATAAAGGAGAAGGGGTTTATCCAACAGCCTTGAGACTGCAGATCCATGTCACAAAGGCAAGGGAGGTGTCTTCCCAACATCTCCATGTCTCCCACTCTATAAGAGTTCACTGTATAATAAGTTCCCATGACTGGGAACTCAAGTTCCATTCCATAGGGGTTTACTTTGGAAAGAAACTTGTTCCTGCAGCTCGTGGCCACGTGACCTCTTCCAGCTTCTAAGTGCAACTTGGGTTTATTCCAGCAAGTGTTGCTAGTTGGAAAATCCAATAGCAAGAGATTTCCTGCAGTTGGATGGAGACAGAATTGGGAGTCTGAGCTCCAAGCTGGCTCCAACTTTTGCCTCCCCAACACGGATGGGCCGATAACTTAGCTCCAGGTTTTCCTACCTATTTGTGGAGCATAGGAAGGACACCGTGTGATCATAATCTCATAATCAATCCTGCAAAAGTTACCAGATTAAAGGGTATAAATAGCCCTTGGAACAGGAACTGGAAACCAAACTCCTCATTTCAGGAGACGGCCCAATTCCTTCAGCTTGCAGATGGCCTTCCTGCCACCCCGCTTTGATCCGGAGGAGATTTAATCCCAGATCTGCTGCATTAAGGCTCAGTTTCAGCACAATGGACAAAGAATGCTCTCTGCTTCCTCCCCAACACGTAGGCTACCTGCTGCCAAAGCCATTAGTGGAGCCTCCTAGGAGAGTTTGAACCTCCACAGAGAGGATCTGGAAGGCTTTCGGCTTCCCAGGATATGCTTGAAAGGCAGCAACAATTATGTTCTCTCTCTGCTGCACCCCAAGAGAGCAGGCAGAGCCTGTTTCACTCTTTCTAAGGCAAAAATGTACTTATTAGAGCTAGAAGAGGTGGCCTAGATTGTGAAGATCTTGTTGTGTAAGAGCTACACACCAAATCTATGGAAAGGGAAGAGTTTAAGACACAGAGAATCAGAAATCAGAGAATCAGAGAATCACAGAATCACGGAATCACAGAATCACAGAACGGTTTGGGTTGAAAGAAATCTTAAAGATCGCCTTGTTCCACTCCCTGCCACGGGCAGGGATAGCTTCCACTACCCCAGGTTGCTCCAAGCCCCATCCAACCTGGCCTTGGACACATCCAGGGATGAGGTATCCTGATGTCTTCCACTCTCAGTCTATCAGCTGTTGAATACCCCTTTTGGAACCAACTTTTTCCTGAGGCTGAAGGAACAGCTGAGGAGTCAGGAAACACTGAGTTAGATATTGTGACTCTTTGCTGTTCATTCCATCCACTAATCTGCTTTTAAAGTTGACCTTCTGTCAAAGACTGTCATCTAACCTAAGGTCTGTGTAGCAAAATGCTCTCCAAAGTACAGTTGGTTGTATCCTAACTCAGGTGAAGCACTGCTGCTGGATGGAGGTTTCCCTCTCTCTCTCCATCCTCATCTGGCCTCTCAAAGACTTCAACAGATCCAAGGTCTTACATAAAGACATTTTATTTAGGTGAGATAAATCCTAATGAGAGCTCTTAATTTTGGTGGTTTTAGCTTCTAGAGCGAGGCTTTTGTAAAACTGAAAGAAATGGCTGAGCTCACCCAATTTTTGTCTGCTTCCTCTATTTAGACGACAATTTTCCCACGGTAGGCTTTCCTTTTAGTAAGTGTGTGTCTAACTTGCTGGCACAACAGCATCTGAGTGTTAGAAATGTGACAGGCTGGAGGTGTGCATTTGTCACTTAGAACCTACTTTGCTTTAAAAAAAAAGAGATATTTTGCTTTTAGCTTTCCCATAGCCGTCAGTTTGTCTCAAAGTGAGACAACCACAGCCTTTTGCAGGAGGCACTTTTAATGGCACAAATGAGATATTATCCAATGAACAGTGATTATGGCTGTTCCCAAATCTCCTCCCTTTTCATTATCTGTTGAATTGGGGTTTTTTTATTAAAAGTTCCCCTACTGGCTGAAAAACCACAAAGTTCCTGTGGGTGAATTTTAAATGAGCGTATCAGATGGAAAATATCGATTTCCAGTCAATTCCTTGGGAAATAAAAAACAAAAAAACCACAACAATGCAGAACATATTTCACAATGTAAAAGTTCACAGAGGACACAGGAAACAGGGAAAAATGTTTCCTTCCCAGTTCAAGGCAGGAGCTACACAGAGTGTTCCAACCCAGAGAACATGCAAATAATGTCCACTCTTCAGACAAGGTCAGCAAAGCAGATGTGGCTTCAAGTTTGCAGCTCGGGCAGCGTGAGAACAATCCCTGGATAATGGGAAGACCTTATGGGGAAACCATGGAGTGTCTTGGCCTAACATGATTCCCTGAGTGTCATTTCCACATTGCTCAATGCTCGTGGGGCTGCTGGAGCTGCTGTGATTAGGAGAAGAAGGAATGACTTTGGGTTAAATATCTTTAAATGTTGCGGGGGGAGGGGAGAAGGAAACATCCAGGATCCAGGGTTACCCCTGAAGATCATTTTGAAGGATGCCTTGCTTCCCATGGAGGCGTTGCATTAAAAGAGGTGTGAAGTCATCTTAGGATAAGATACATCCAGTCATTTCCTGGATTTTCAGCCCCTCTTGGCTCCTCCATTGGCCCCTACAATAAAAACTGAATGTACACACGGCCTTTGTGTTGGTTTGAGTGATTTCAGGTTCCACACTCAGTTTGTTGGAGTCTCAATCCTTGACAGAGGTTTCTGCAGTGCATTTCAAAGAGGACAAGGAGATGAAAACATGAATTACTGTTAGCACTAAAAGCAGGGCATTTTCCTTGGAAACTTCTCACAGACCTATCAAAAAGTGAGACCTGTCCAAATAAATATGCAGTTCACTGACAGATAAAGATTATCCATTTGCAGGGTTTTATCTTAATAAAAACATTAAGGAGATGGAATTGCCTTTCCAAGCTCTTGGAGGGGGAAGAACAACAACATTGTCAAGAGATGTATGTGACAGAGTAAATTAACCTTTGTAAATCTGACCAAGGTCAGGTGACTAAGGCTGGAAAATAAATTTAAATCCTCTTTTATCATGTGAGTGCTAGGATTTGCTGGCTCTGGATTCCCTCACAGACAGACATGAATAGAGTTCTGATTTTCTGAGTATCTGCTATTCCATAGAGTAGCAAAGAATTGGTGGCTCAAGCTAGAAAAACTCTAATGTGATAATATATATTTGGGTTTTTTCTCTGAGCACATTTAATCACTAGCACAAACACACACCAAAAGCAGTTGTATTCTCCTTCATGCAGGAATCTCAGAACCGGTAGTCTGGATTTTCCTGGGAAAAATAAATTATTTAGGCAGAATTGAAGAATCACTGGTCATTGTTTGAGGTTTGCTTTTTATCTGCAATCAGCCCAACTGGTAAAATGTTATTTATTCTGCAACTGAGGGAAGTAATGGGTTAAAATTAAGTTGTGTGCCTTAGTGAAATGCATTTGTGTGTAGAAAATTAACTAACAATGGCCCCTTATCATAGAATCATAGAAAAATAGAATAATTTTGACTGAAAGGGACCTTCTTTGTAAAGGGCTTTGAGAAAGACCAGAGTTTGAAAATAATTTTACCTTAGTCATGGTTCTGGAACAAAAATATCCACCTTATCAGGAAATAATCATGGATAAAATAATGAGAATTCACTTTTCTCAGAGCTCACCATTTGTTCTCACCTGGTGTTGTGCTGTCCTGATCTCCCAGCCTTCGCTGGGAAGGCAGGGTGGAAAACTTGCCAGCTTGTGCATTGGAGTTAACTATTCTGTGGAAAAATAATCAATTGAAGTGTCACAGGAGTGAAGACCTTCCAATTAATTTTCTTTCTTTACTCACAGAAATTTTGACAGAGGTATTGGCACCCAGTTTCCTTTCTCCCGAATGTGGGCCCAATGTTGGAGTGACTGAAAACTTCTTGAGCATATTTAAAAGTCTTGAAGTCAGAAATCTGATCTGTGATTCACTCGTAGTCTTTCAGATGGTGTCATGGAAATGGTTTAATTAAAAAGTAAAGTCTTTCTTTTGCCTCCACTCTGTGCAGGAATGGAGACAAATAGAAACCCAGAATGGTCAGCTTTCGGTGTTTATTTATCTTTTCCACAGCATTACGAGGTTTCTTTTGCATTTAGTAAGAAGGGGTGAGATGCCCTTTGGTTTTAAGTGCAACAAGTCCTTCAAAGTTGAACTCCTGAAACAGTGCACCATCTTTTTGTGCATTTTTCATTTCAGAGAGATCACAAGATCTCACACAGCAGTGAAAAGGCTTTGCCCTGAGAGCAGCCAGGTGAGTTCAGAATTATCTCCACCCAGTTACGTCAACCAAAACAGCCATGCCAGATCTCCTGTTATTCCCCTGTATCGAAGGGCATGGAGAGGGTGGAGGGGGGAATTTTGACATTAAGCAATTATTTATAGAGCAGTTACATTCATGTCTGGGTTTAGGACCCCGTTTTCACTGTGAATTGCCAGATCTCTCTTTGCCCTAAGCACAGCCAAGGTTGTACCAACAGCTCTGCATGGTACCAACAACTCTGCATGCTCTGTTTACTGCCCTGAGGTCACTTGGTGCTGGAGTTATTGGTGAAAAATGACTTCTCTGCAAAGGTGAGATCATGGAATTGGGGATTATTTCAAAGCACAAGCCAGTGGTGGTGGAGGACAAGGCAGGAGACATCTTGCATGTTGTTGATCTGTGGTTTGAGCTTTCAGAGTAGATTTTAGCTTTCTAAAAACAGAAATGAGAGGCAATCATACCTCAGAGCAAGGACTGCAAAAAATTATTAGTTTCCTCATGATTTTCTATAGCAACATACAGCATATATTATAGCAAAACTGCTCAGCAGAACTGTTGATATTTTATGCAGCACTGCACAGCAGAATTGATAAGATTCTGTGCAACCTCATGAGGGCTCTGTGTGTGTCTCATTTCAAGAGGTTTTAATGCAGGACTTGAAGATACGATTCCTTTATGCCTGTGTTGAACATAAAATTGGGAATAGCAGTGAGGATACAGTGACAGATCACCTTTGGATTGCCAGGATGCTGGGTGAGAAATTAGAAGTTCCCCAATTTGGGGAAAACAGTTTTGGTGAAAGTCGTGTTCTAGATGAGACAATGTGCTGTAATAGCTCTTGTGTATTTTTCTCTGCATTTCTCTAACTGTTCAAATGTCATTTGAATTCATGGATAAGAGAGTATAGAAGCTCAATTTAATTCGTCCAGAAAAAAACTGGAAGCCTTCCTGATGCCAGGTCTTTGGCCACACTGAGTAGAGATGTCTGATCCGACTGCACACTTCCATTTATCGGAAAGATTCACAGCAGGGTTGGACGTCTGCCAGAAAAGCTGAGCAAATTCAAATGGAAGATCAAAACTCTCATTTTTGCCTTCTAAAGGTGCAAAACATGATGTCAGTTTACCACAGGACACCACAAAGTCACTTTTTCTTAAGTCTTTATATCAAGGCAAGTTGGTTTTCTAGAACAACCTGATGTAGCTCAACAATTCAGTTCCTTAAAACTGTGAAATTGCTCCTCCTGCCTTTGTTCTGCAACAGGTCACTCCAGGTGACTCCTGACCTTAAACATAAAAGTCTTTGACTGTGAAGGGATTGAGTTCAAAAGGGACAGAAGCATGACATTTAAAGGACACACATGTGTTTGCTGAAAATACAGATTCTGTAGTCATCCACTTGAATGACTGCTTCCCTGCACATCCCATTCCCAGATGAAGTGATCTTTCCGCCTGGTTTGTAGAGAAATGTATTGCATATAATGGTTATTTTATTTTTAAAAAATCTAGGGAGACACGCTCTGTAGGCAGTAATAAAAATCCTTGCCCTTTCCATCTGAAAGCAATGTCTGGGTTTTTACGGTTCAGTGTAGCAGTGTTGCCCACAGGGATGATTTTCAATATCACTGTGTCCTAACAGGAAAAGAGTGATATTTCTACTGAAACATCAAGGGTCTCCTTGTTCAGATGATTAAAGAACACAAGAACTGAGATAATGAGTCTGAGGTCCACATTAACATGTACTTTAATCTCCATGGTCAACCCCACCAAAAAGTCAAGTCTTGCTTTACCTCAGAGCAGGAGCTGATGGGTTATTTCCCACCATGTCCTGCCCTTCCTGTAGAGATGAGCTCACAGAATTATGGGATGGTTTGGGTTGAAAATGACCTTAAAGACCATCTCATTCCACCCCCTCACATGGGCAGGGATACCTTCCACTATCCCAGGGTGCTCCAAGCCCCATCCAACCTGATCTTGGACACTTCCAGGGATGGGGAATCCAAAACTTCTCTGGGCAACCTGTGCCTCACAACCCTCACACTAAATAAATTCTTCCTAATGACCAGTCTAATCCTACTCTCTTTCCTATCTGTTCCTCCCAGCTCTTAAAACTGAGCAGAGTATGATGGTGAGAGAGAAGGAAGCTGGGAAGGGAGAGGGGAAAGCAAAGGTGAAAACTCAAGAGAAGACATCCTTCCCCCTGCATCTCCTCCTTCCTGAACCTTCACTTTTCCCACACCTCTTTCAGCACTTCATTATCCACAAGTCCCACTTGCCCCTTTATCCATGAACATATCAGAAAAATTTATATCTGCAGAAAAATTTATATCTGCAGGTCTACTAATGGCTCTTCATTTATGGTCAAAAATGCTGCTGTACAAGGTTTTATTTGCACATTAATAGGTCTGTGTGCACACCCCCTTCCTGGCTTAAAATTATCTCTGAGTCTATAATTACACGGTCAGACTTTCAGCCTCCCTCTCTCCTGCTGTGCTTCATAGCAAACACTATTTTATTGTTTTTGTTTTAATCTTCTCCATTTCTTCAGCAGATTGATGGCACATTTTTACAGCTCTGGCATTAACAGAGAAATAAAGATGTTCTCCCCCTGTCCATTTCTAGAGACGCTGCTGCATCCTGATGGTTTTCACCACAATGGGTTTCTCACAATCTTCTGAGGACAGTCCTAGTAATGACAACCATGCACAGCAAACCATGCAGTGATCCTGGGAACATCCTTAGAATATTTCACGTGGTTTAACCTGAGCCAGGGCATGCCCAGGTGACCAAGAAGGCCAGTGGCACCTGGTTTGTGTCGGCACTCGGCTGGCAGCAGGACCAGGGCAGTGCTGGGGCACCTCCAGTCCTGGGCACGGTTTTGGAGTCTTCAGGGACAGAACACTGAGGGGCTGGAGCATGTCCAGGGAAAGGGAATGGAGTTGAGGAAGGGCTTGGAGCACCAGGAGTGGCTGAGGGAGCTGGGAAGGGGTTCAGCCCGGAGCAAAGGAGGCTCAGGGGGACCTCCTGGCTCTGCACAACTCCCTGACAGGAGAGGGCAGCCAGGGGGATCGGGCTCTGCTCCCAGGGAACAGGGACAGGAGCAGAGGGAACGGCCTCAGGCTGGGCCAGGGAAGGGGCAGGTGGGATTTTAGGGAACATTTTTTCATATAAATAGTTGCTAAGGATTGGAACAGATTGCACAAGGACCTGGTTGAGTCACCATTCCTGAAAGGTCCAAAACATGTGGATGTGGCACTTGAAAACAGGATTTAATTATGAACACGGTGGTGGTGTTGGGTTGGCAGTTGGACTTGATTATTTTAAAGGCCTTTTCCAACCTTAATATTTCTATGATTCTATGAACTCAGGCTGCCTGGGACAAAAATTTGCTAGTCCTTGGCTGAGTTTTCTATCTCAAAAACGTAATAGTGGTGTGAAACTTGTGAAAATTAAGAGATTAAAACAGAGATTTTTGTGTTTTGGTGGTTTTGGTTTGTTTTTTTTTTAATATATATATGCAAATGGAATATCTAACTGCAAAAAAAAAAAAAAAAAGCTGAAGATGTATTAGGGAAAATAATTGTATCCACTGATCCTGCATGTCTCTGGAACTAATGCCTCAGAGTTATCGGTTCTTCAAGCCTGGATTAGACACTAGAAAAAGACTTGTGGAACTTCAATTGGAGATGAAAATAGCACTGACAGACACTCCTACAACTCTCAAACCTATAAGCCAGTTTTAATAAGATTTTATGGACGAAGAGCCATCTCATATATATTACAACCCCTTATGTTTTTTAATTATGTGACTACACAGAAGAGGGGAATTCTGCTTTATGTCCCCTCTGAAGGAAGAACCCACTCAGATGCTCACAAAAAGCCACCCATGTGACCTCTGCATCTCCAGAGATACAGGTCTTGTGCTAGAAGGAGCTCTCTCCAGTCCTGGAATTATCTCCTACTTCATACAGAGCCTCTACTATGTGCTTTTAAATTATTTTCTTCTGAACTTAAAATTTCCTCAGCAGGCTGGAGGGGAAAATATGAAGCTGAGTCTCAGGAGCAGAGCACACCAAAACTAAAGTCAAACTCATAAAAGACAGAGGTCTGACACGATGCAGTGATGTTTTTGAATCTTCATTATTTAGATGAAGCAGCCTTGGAATCAGAGCCCAGGACTCCTAACAGGTTGTGGCAGGTGCAATGCTGAGAGGTGCCAGGCATGTCATTTTCTCCAATTAAAATAATAACAAGATTGATGATCAATTACTGCACTTCTGAAAAATAGCTGGGAATCCCTCACCCATGGATATTCTGAATGACTCTTTAATACTTCCTGTCAGAGAGATATGACAATAACTGCTCTCTATGGAGTATCAGATCAGAGAGTATCAAACCCACAGCTCTCTACACCCAGTTGTCTTCTGGCAGGTTGTTTCCAGGAGTATTAAAATGGCCTGACAAATGTCAAACAAATTCTTTTCTCATACAATTTTCTAACTGCTTCCAGAAAGCTGGTATCATCTGAAATCATCAGATTTCCAAGGTGTAGGAACGGTGAGGTGGGATAAATCCTTCTTACCCTCTCTGTACGTGCCTTTGAATATTTGATTTGCAACCCTGAGGTCAAGCACCAAAAAATTAGTGTGAATTTTTTTGTATGTTAAGCCACCAGTGAGCCACTTCTCTGCCACTGTATAGCGACCTGTTGGAAACTTCCTGATTAAAAAAATCCGATAAGGAGGCCTCATCCTCTCAGAAGGGGAGAGAAACCTCACAAGGGCTGGAGAAGGAAAAGCAGATTGCCTCTGCCCCAAGATCCCTCTGACCTGCTGCAAACGCAGAGCTGAGCCAAAGCAAAGCTGTCTGGATGCAGGAGCATCCTGTGACAGCACAAAAACGCAGGCGCTGTGGTGAAGTGGGAGCATCAACTCCTGAGGGAACCATTCAGCCTCACAGGGGTGGGAGTTCATCAAGCAACGGCCTGGACTGCATCCAGGGCTGCAAATGAGTCCACAGTTCAGGATTCTCCCAAAGAAGATGAATGCAATAATGTTGTGGGGTTGTAAAAACAGCTTTTCCAGCAGCACAGCCCTTCTGGACATAAGACTGAGACCTGCAGGAAAGGAGAGCCTGGGAGAAGGAGAAGCAACTCCCAGCAAAGGCCCAAAGGAAGTCCCTTTATCACCAAGTGAAAGGAGACATTGGCAGCAGGGATGGAAGGGTGAGCAGAAAGACATCTGGGTGTCACAGAAGGGGAAGAAAATCAGCAAAGCCCTTCCAGCCTATGAAATAAGAAGGCACATGGAGGACATGCTTTAGTGTACTAGTTTGAAAACAAACCAGTAGGAAATTGCAAGGCAGAATTATAATTTAATAGAAAAAAATTAAATAAATGAAATAGTACAAGGCAAAAAACTCTGACAAAGTTGGATACAACCTGACACCCTGTTAGTCAGGGCGGTGGTAGCAGTCCAAGTGAAGTGGTTCTGTTGAAGCAGTGATCCTGTAGAAAAGTCTGGTCTCCACCTGAAGGCCCAGTGGTAGCTCTTGTCCTCTGGGAATCCAGTAGGCAGGGCTGAGTTGTGCAGTTCCAAGGTCCAGATTATATTCAGGTGGGAATACTTGACTCCTCCCCCCTGGGTGGAGCATCTCACAATGGGATGAGGTAATTCCATGAGTCATGCAGTGGGTTCTTGATGGCCCATTAACAGAGATAACACCCGGAAGGAGTTATCAGGGGTGAGTCATGACAGGAGATAACAAACAGTGCCCCACCTGTTTTAACAGCTTGTGGAGATGGTAATAGACTATCTTATATTGCAACCTAGGACATTTAGATAACACAAAAACCACTGCAGGGTTTTGCAGAAACCCTCAAGACCTTCAGAACCTTCTGGTGGAACAAGCATGGTCTGAATTCACTGCAAGGTTTCATCTTCAGCTGCAGCAAAGTGACCACTCCCAAATTCTCTCCCTCCTCCCCCTCAGCAGCACAGAGGGATGGGGAATGAGGGCTTCAGCCACGAATATCCTACAGCCTGGGCAGCCTTTCTTCAAGTTTTTTTTTAGTTTTAGGAAGAGGGTCTCAAGGGTTAAATGTTCTATTTATGAATCCTGCCAAGATTTTGTGGTGTTTCAAATACACTGGTGTATTTTTAGACAGACAATTCTAAAATTAACCACTCAGCCTTCCTAAAAACAACCTGCCACACTTCAATAGCTCCCATTGATGCAACATGAATACAAAATATGTTTTAGTTCTCTACCATCAAACAGAAGGAAAATGTTTCTCCCGCTAAACAGAGGGAAAGGAGTATTTTCTTGAAGTGAACAAATCTCACATCTCAATCCTGTCATCCCTAAAAGGCCCTGCTTGGTGAATCATCAGGTTTGTGGGGGAAGTAGAAAAGCCCTGAAGACCTCTGCACTTGAGAATTCAGTTGGAAGGCAGAGCTTTTTTGAGTAAAACGGTACCTCAAAATCAGACATTAAAAGGGATAGATATTATTGAGTTTGTAAAGTGTTTGCTAGAGGTTTTCATGATAAAATCAGGTTTTTGTCTAGGATATCAGAGGTAAAAGCCTGTCTCCATGGGAGTCGGAATTTCTGAAGGATTTCAGAAACTTCAGAATTTCATCCATCATCTTGTCCTTTCTGTTTCTTGCTCAACCTTTAGATAAAATGTGCTGTGCAATAACAACAGAACTTTAAGCTCCCTCAAAAACAGCCACTATCAAGAAGAGGTTTTAATTTCAGGTGCTCAGATGAGTTAAATCCATGTCATTCTTTCAGTGCTATAAAATTTTGGTTATCCTTTACTTGAATGAGGCTTTTAGCTTTTCTCTGATGTCTTTGGGGCTTGATGCTAACTGCAAACATCACCCAAGCTCAGGCAATAGGGCCACTGCAGTTGCCATTTGGGTCAAAAAAGATTTATGGGCTTGGGAAAGCAGCTCAAATCCAATATCAAGCCCTTTGCTCATTCCAGATGACACTGCAAATTTCCATAACTGTTTGGGGAAACAGTCTTGCAGGACACAGGTTACCCTCAGCCATTTCTGTCAAACAATTCCCCGTATTAGTTTCAAAGTCCCACATCTTTGGTGTGTGAAATCAATTATAAAACTCTTACATGTTCCTTGGAGACACCATTCCAGCTGATTTTTGTAAACTTAAATGATTTTCACTGGTAAGCTGTCATCTTGCTGAACAGAATAATAATCACTGTTGGTTTTGTTTAGGTTCCTTCCCATAACTAAGATTCCAGAATGATTTAAAAGCAGGCTTCATTTTTCTTGATGGGAAATTTCTGCTTGAATACCCAAAACCAACTTGTCCCCCACACTAACCACTTTCTGGTCTCCTACAATGGTATGACAATCATACAAATGTGCAAACTATTTGCTCTTTTTAAAAAGTAACAATAATTTCAGCAGCCAAATGGGGCAACGCTGACTGTGGTGGTGGAGTTCCCACCCCACATCTCCTAATTACTTTATGAGTTCAAAGCAATTTTGCCATCAGGATAAAAACTTTATGAGTAAATCACTTTTAGATGACGTTAGTTAGCCCACTTGGGTTTTCTGAAAAGCTCCACTGAGACCAGGTAGAGGACTATTTTTACAGTCTGAGAATACTTTACATGGAAATAAACTGGCTTTTAAATCTCCATCTCAAGGAGGTCTTCTGGGACTCTCACTTGTTTGTGCATTCAGGATCCTACGCACGGGCTGAGTGTGAGTCATCCTGCCTGACACCTTCTCTGCACAATACCCTGCAATCTGCTCACTGTGGCCACAGAAGAAAGGGATTTTACTACTCCTGGCAGCCCAGGCTAAAAGATGAAGCAGGAAAAGGAGATTTTTTTTTCCTTTGTTTGTCTTATGAAAGTCCAACATGCTTTTTAAAATTTCCGATTCTGATTTGCAGTTAAAAACTAAGAGGAAATAAAACTTCCTTTCCTCTGCTGGCTCGTTTGCTCTTTCTTGCCTTTGAACTGCATTTCATTTATTTGGGTTAATTGATGCTACTTCCCTCCAAAAGAGAAATCTGTCTTTACGCATTTCAAAGGCCACACAAAGTTGGTTTCACATTCTTATCTATACAAGAAAAATTGAGTCCAGGTCTGCATGAACTCAAGATTAGGCACAAGTGAGCAAAGCAGCCCTGACATCAGACAAGAGCCATGCAAACATCTCCAGCACTTTGCATGTGCTAACCCCTGGGGCACACAGTGCAGTTTCTGGCTTGTCAAGTGCCTCGGTTTTAAAATCTGCATCTTTATCCAAGCCAAACACTCTGATCTTTACCAGACAGCAGCACAGGGTGACAAAATGCCTGCAGTTCCCCTTTGAGTGAATCCATACCTTTTATAGAAAAAACCTGTCCCTTAAGATTAAAAAGAACTGGTGACAAAGAATCAAGAAATCTCTAGGGAAGTTGTTTCAAAGAGCAAGAAATTTCTCTCACTGTTAAAACATCTCTTCTTTATTTCTGGTCTGAATTTCTCCAGAAGTTCACTCTAGACTCACCTTCACCTATCACAATGTCCTTTTCTCCTACATGGAAGGGCTGTATCCTCCCAGGAAGGATATTTCTGTAGAAACACTCACAGAAATGTGACCAAGTCAACTCTTAACCTCCTTAAGAGTGAAGCTGGAGAGAAAGCTTTCAAATGCCTTGATAGGAGTTGTAATCTAAAGACCACGTCTTGCTGCTTTTTAAAAAGCCCTTTACAGTTGTGTCAGTACTTCCACCGAAATACAAAATTTGGACTTGAATAAAAACACCTCTATTTGTCCAGTTAAGGTTGTATTCCATGTAATGAGTTCAAGAAGCATCTGGATCATGTTCTCAAGCACACGGTGTTGATTTTTGGGGGTGTCCTGTGCAGGGCCAGGAGTTGGACTCCATGATCCTCGTGGGTCTCTTTCAACTCAGGATATTCTGCGATTTTATAATTCTATACTATAACCCAGCTGAAAATCCTCTTTTAGAATGTCAGAGCATCACACTGGCCATAGATACAACAGCGTTGTGCCACTTTCTCCCTGGTGTGGGTGATATTGACCCCTTTAGTGCTGCACTTTCAAATCCCTGGAGGAAATTTTTCACTCAACCAGTCAGAGGCAGGAAAATGCTGATGTTTACGCCCCTTGTAGAATGAAAAACACCGATTCCCACAGGAGTGGAATAAAGTCACAAGTGCAGGAAGCATCATTTCTCCTTGGGAAAGGGAGGAAGATAAATGGGAAGAAGGTGCAAGCTTGATCCTACTGCCTGAACTCTTGCTGTATTTAAGGGTTCAGTGACACCACAGTTGTTGATGTTCCTGTACTTTCCTGTCCTAGTTTCCTTATGGGAAAGTGCCTGTCCTGGAACAGCCTGGAAAGGTGATCCAGGCTGGACAAAGGAAACCTACCTATGTTTGAATTGCTGATAGTTCACCTCCTACTTCAGCTGCCTAAAATCTGAAATTCTGTCATTTAAACCAACAGAGACATTAGAATGTTATTCCTTCACTGTGTTCCTTGTGTTGTGGTACTACAGGATGACCCGACACGGGGATTTGGGCACAGAATCAATCATCCAGAGGTCTTTTCACCTTTGCTATTGCATTAGTTTTGTGGTCCCTCTTCATTTTGGGTCTAATCTCCTAGGTGGTTTCAATTCAAGGAACAGAAACCTATCAGATACATTCATAGTGAACTCTTTCCACTTTCCCTTCTTGATAGCCCAGTTCAGTTTGGAAATGTCTCTGAACCGGTTTGCTAAAAACAGGAGCCTGGCACCATTAAAACCTTTTATTTCACTTCTCTATTGCATTGTCTGTCTAGACAGGATCTATTTATACTTGGCTGTACACCTAATTCAGACAAATAAGTTCATTGTGGAGGAGCCAAGCCATAAATGGCACAGACCCTGCCATGTCTGATCTTTAAATCTGAGCCATCTCACTATGTACCTACCAAAGTTTCTGCAAATGAGGAATTTCCAAGCAAGGACACACGGGACACAAGTGGGAGGGGATTTAAAGTCACACAGCACATCCACTGCATGTAAGATCACAGAGACCATCTGATCTGAGTGCAATTAGTCTGTGGAGGCCCTCAGAAACCCCTCTCTTTCCTCCTCTCCAGACTCCCACCACTGTTATTAGGCTTCATTCTCTGATCAGCGTTATCTTCAAAGATAAAAACCTGTAATAAGTCACACCTACTTGTAATGTCCTGTATCATGGGCTGAAGTTATTTTCACATCCATGTGGTGGGTTAGCAAAAGCCTGGGTTGCATCTGTCTTAATAAACTGCTAATATTCTTTGCCCTGAGAAAAGGCCAATGCTTTCTTAGGGGGGAGCTGCTAAAGCTGTTTTCTAATATCTTGAAATAACGTCACCTCTAATCCCTTTGGGACAGCCCCTCCCCCAAATGCAGATCAAGACCTGAGAAGAGCAAATGCTCAACTCTTTCACTGGATGATTTCAGTACATTTTATGATGTATCTGTGGACAGGAATCAGGGAAGGGGACAGGACACATCACCGGCTCTAAGATGAGCCTGCTGGAGATATTCACATTGCACAGTTGAATTGATTCTGTCCACTTGGACCAGAGTTATTTCTGTTTAATTGCACAGAAGATGTTTGTGCAGGGTCTCTTCCCACTCCAGGCATTCTGTGATCCCATGAACCATGGCAGGTGCAAGCTGGAGAGGGCTGCAAAGCACCTCTTTTCCATGTGGCTGTAAAACTCTTCCCAGTAAATGTACACTGGGAGGAGGTTTCCTTGGTAAATCAGGCTGGGTTATGGGAGAAAGTTGCTGAGAGCAAGACTGATAAATCACAGGTAGGAATAGACGGAAAGGAGCTCCTGCTCAGCATTCTCTATCCATAAATCTGGACATATTAACAAGTTGCTTTTTTTTTTTTTCGCTCTGGGCTGTTTTTCTCTTCAAGTGTCCCCATCCCTTCACATTCACCAGAACTAGCTGTTCATCAGAGACAATGTGCAGCTTTCAATGAAGTGATTGAAAAATAAATTGATTTTTTTGTTGTTGTTAGCCCTGTCAGAGGTTCTCAGGGCTCACTTCTCTTTCTCACCTTTTCAGTGTCCCATGGCTGGTGCCCCACCCTGACGGATGGAAAGGATCACAAAGATGTCCCAGTCTATTTGTGTCCATTGCCCTGGACTCTGTTTTTGAAGTTTTGGATAGCGATTAGTTCAAGTTTGTATTAGTTTGGATAGAGAAAAGTTCAAGATTAAGGAGGACATCCCCAGACAGGGGAGAGATTCCAAACCCCAAAACACTGCTTACAAAAAGGGTAGCAGTGCCTTTGCTCCTGGATATGGCTTGAAGAAGAGGCTCCTACTCTTGGCTCCAGTCAGTGCTGTCAGCCTCTAAACGTGACAGGATCACACCCTTGGGGCAGCACAGGCAGCAGGAGCTACTCTGTGAATCCCAGGATTGTTTAACCTTGATGTAGTTTTGTGGAGTTCCCTCACCACATCTCCAGCTAGGCTGAGAAGCAGCATCTAAATTGTTGAAGGTTTTCTGAGCGATAAAAAGTCCTCTGCAACCTCTTAATTGCCTCAAAAACAGAACAAAGGTAAAGTTTAGCCAGGTACTTTTGGGAGCCAGGGGCTTTGTCCTTGGTGTCTGTTAACACCCAGTCGTGACACTTTTGTTGCAGTCCTTGCTCTACCTCACAGGACTGGGTAAATGTTAGAATAAATGATGTCTGAGGGCTGGTCATGCCCATCATTAACAGGAGCCTGTCAGTGCCAAGGATGGGTGAATGGATTTGGAGGAAGCCCTGGGGACATGAAAGAGCAGCCTGCACAGAGCAGGTCTTGTGTCGAGTTTCTCTTTTGACAAGCTCTCCATTTTGGGAAAGTATAAGGACACCAATTAAATTTCTTGTGTTAAGAAAAGCCATTAAACACTTGGACACTGAAAGGTTCAAATCTAGCTGGTTTCAGCTCTCAAAATTCATCTTTCCCGTTTTTCTGGGGCAAAAACAGAAAAAGTGGCAGACAATACACCAAGTTCTGAGCCATTGTTTGCAATACATAATGAAAACACCTGAAACTGGAGGGGAATAAGAAAAAAAGTCAAATTGCCCAACACAGAACTCCTGTCCCATCACATCTATGTTTGCCTGCTTTTGCATCACTTCCCATACAAAGTTATTCCACAAAAAAAAGGGCATTTCCACCTTTTCAAGTGGAAACTTCATGATGGGACAGGGCCAGGAAGACCCACTAAGCAATCTGAGATTGCTTGAGATTGGCACGAGAACTTTTTTTTCTTTTTTCTTGTCTTATGACTGCCCTGTGAGCTTTCAAAAATTACATAGAAATCCTCATTCTCAGGTTGAAAAAAAGTAGCTGATTTTACCACTTCCAACAAGTAGTAAGGAGAATGTAAGGAGAGCAATGAGCTTGCAAAAGTGCAAAACTTACTATGCACAGGAGTTCTTCTTTTATTTTTTTAGTGTCTTTTGTTAATAAACCTTTTGCTAGTGCCTCTACTCCCTGCCCACACTGCAGCTCCAGAAGATCTTCTAGATAGAATTGAGGGACTGGAGTTTGGGAATAAAGGTATAATAAGGTGGAGATCAGTCTTTTTCTGCAGATAACAAGTGATAAAACAAGAGAAAATGGCCTCAAGTTATGCCATGTGAGGATTAGATTGGCTATGAGGGAAAATGTCTTCACAGAAAGGGTTGTCAAAGATTGGAACAGGCTGCCCAGGGCAGTGCTGGAGTCCCCATCCCTGGAGGGATTTAAAAACAGTGTGAATGTGGCACTTGGGGACAGGGATCAGTGGTGGCCTTGGCAGTGCTGGGGGAATGAAAGGACTGGATGATCTTAGAGGGTTTTTCCAACCTAAACAATTCTATGATTCTATAACATCATAGAAGAGGGTGTTTCTAAAGAGGTTTCCAGCTGCCCAAGAAGGAGTTACTGCAGCAAGGCTGTTGCTCCCACCCTTGTGCTTTTCTATCTTTTTTCTTCTTAAATATTTCACCCAGACCCTACAAGCATTTTTGGCTTGTTAGCCAAAGAGGATCCCTGCCAGAGGCATTCAGTCATCCCACCCTGCAAACCTGGATACTGCTGGCAGGTTCCCAAGGCTGCATCTGAAGGACATTCCACAAATGCCAGGAGTCAGCTCTCCAAGCCCCACCAGACCTCTTTAACCTGTTTTTTTTTGGGAGGCAAGGATGTGACTGTTGATCTTTTTGGGGTGAATGTCCCAGAAGTGCATTCACAAGGCTGGTTAAGCATGAAGGAAGGAGAGTTTTATTGCTGACCTGTGTCCAGCCTGGCTATGGCTCTTTGTAGCCCTTGCGTTCATGCAGGAGCTTTTATTAATTACCTTTACTGCCACTGGTTTGCTTAGCACCCTCATGAAAACCATCATCAGTAACCACATTATGCAAATCAAAAACAATTACCCAACGTGTGTTCTCATGCAGCTTGTGCAGCCCCATGCAATGGTTTGGAGACCCTCCAAGAGGACTTCCTCTGGGAGCTGGCTGTGCAGCCAAGCAGCTTTCACTGCTATGAAACGCTTCCTGATCCGCTCTGTGTTTATTCCCTCGGGAAGTCCCTCACCATTTCCTGTCCCGCTGGTATCGGCCCCTTCCCGCGCCTCGGATGGATTCCTTGGCATCCCCAGCCTGGCCATTGGGTGACATGCCTGTGCCATGGCAGTTTTGGAAGGATGGCTCCCAAATGCACATTTAGGTCATTAAACAAAAAAAGCTTTTCCTTAGTGCTGATGTTGTGATGAAGGTTCCTGCTGACGGATACAATCACATGGCCAACCAGCAAATTCTGTCTTGCTGAGCTGTGTATTTCTCTCCTCACAAAAACAGGGTCCTGTGGTTGTATTTTTCCTTCTGATGAAACACTATCAGAGGCAGAAAATGGAGGCAGAAAGAGCCTATGGGTTATTAAAAATATTTGGGTTCATGAAATAAACTTTCTTATCCACACCCCACAGCCCCGTGCAGTCTGCACTGAGGCTCCAGAGCAGGATTTATTTTTAATAATGACAAAGGGAATGAAATGTAAAAGGATGGGATAGTGGGATGTCATTTAAGGAGAAAATGGACATGAAAAACCAGGGCAGCGATGCCCCTGCCGTGACTGAGGAGCCGAACTCCAGATTCCTGGTGGAAATGAGTCATTTCTTCTGCTTTCCATCTGCGACAGATGAGGGATAGCACAATCATAGAATCACAGAATATCCATAAGGATCATCCAGTCCAACTCCTGTCCCTGCCCAGGACACCCCAAAAATCCCAACCTGTGCCTGAGAGCGTTGTCCAAATGCTCTTTGAACTCCCGCAGGACCAAAATCCCAGTCCAAGCACAACGCACTGTGCTGCCTGTGCACATGGAGCTCAGTGAGCTCTTCCCCCACACTAGGACAAGCAGACTTCTTTTTTTGCTTTGTTGTTAGATGTTGTTAGATGTTTTTTGCCTTTTTATTTTGTATTGTCAAGTAAAAACAGAAAAACATTAGGAAATGATGAAAACCAGCAGCTTCATTTAAGCTAAGAAGCTTTCACTGATTACCTTAATTCCTTTGAAAAGATGGGGAAGGGGGAAGCACCCCTGAGACAATGTCAGTTCCTAAAGAAGAACAAGATATTTCAAGAAATGACCAACGCAAAACAAAAAATGTGAGAAAGACTCGTTGCCATGGGAACAACGTGTATCAAACTGATGTCAAACATTCTGCAAAATAATCTCCCTGAATTGTAAAATGCAGTGATGAAGGAGGCGACAAAAGGAGGCTGTCGGTGTTTTATTTATACTATTTTTTATCTACCTGTTTGCCTGTGTGGTGTGCATTTATCACACCCACACTCCCACCCACAGCACGCAGCTGTGTCTCTGAACTTTCTTAGATCTGCTCCAGAAATTCAGGTGGTGATGGGGGAGGAAGGAGAAAGAGAAGAAAATAAAATAAAATAGCATTGAGATTTGGCAAGAAAAAAGTAACTCTGCATCTTTTTAGTAGCAGGTAGATGCCAGTTGAAGAGAGCAGATTTGGTTCTCATGAAGATTCCCAGATTCTTTCCTGCCATTCTGCTTCCCAGCACAAACCAATGTGTCAAGCTTGGTCCTCCCCAGGTGCAGGAGTGTTCAGTGAGGTGACAGAACAGAAAAACTGATTTTTGTTCATCCCCTCACGTTGCAAAGGGAGAAACAGAAGCTGGTGATGTCCTTCCGTACTTGTACTCAGGATGAGCCCAGCAAGCAGCTCCGAGGACAGAGCTGAGGTCTGGAAATTCCTCACATTCATATTCCTGCAGCTGCCACAGGAAGCATCTGGGTCCCCTGATGGGATCTTGGAAGACCAAGAAGAGCTACCATGATTTGCAGCAAAACAAGCAGAAGAGAGAGAGGTATCCTCCCCGAGGGGTGGAGGGGGTTTGGAAGCAGCAGCTTTAACAAACAGCAATTATTTTTCTGTACAGAACAATAAAGTTGTTTTCCCATTTGGCCCACACCAACCTCTGTCTGGCACTGTCTGAACTTCTACAGAGATACAAGCACAGATATCCAGCTCTACACAGAGTTCCTCGGATATTCCTTCCTGATTTTCTGAGAGCACTTCCAGGGTTCATCAATGCAGACCTCAGCTCCAAGGAGCAGTGGCCTCGCTATCCCACGAGTGTCATCCTAGTTCTGCCACATCCTGTTCTTCCACCTCTGCTCCCAGACATGTTTCTCCTTGTTCATACACCCCCTCTGCTGCCTTATTTCCCTCTGGAATTTCATCCTGTGGATCCTGGTAAACCTGAGCAGCTCAGAATCATGGAACCACGGAATCACTGAGGTTGGAACAGACCTTTAAGATCAAGTCCAGGTGTCAACACAGCACTACCACCATGTTTCCCAAAAAAACTTTTCCTCCAGTGCCATATCCATACATTTTTTGAACACTTCCATGGATGGTGATTCCACCATTACCCTGGGCACTTTGTCAGACTCATTGTGGTTCATCTTGTCCCACCCCTGTCTTTGCATGGACAATTCCTCTTCCACAATTTTTGCCAGCCTCTATCCCACAAACTACACCCTGACTGGTGACAATATCCCAGTTCTCCTCAAACACAACCTATTAAGAGACCTCTGCAAAGGCCAGACACCAAAATTACACCACAAATCTATATAAGAAAATACAGATGGATGGTGTTATAAATCCATGGGAAAAAAACCCAAAAAATTTATAGCTTCTGTAAATCTGACCAGCTCCTTATTCCAGGTGACTCTTTGGTCCCTTCCATGGAACCTGCAGGGGAAGCACTGTGCTCCTTCAAAGTGTGTGACACCTCCTTGACAACCTCAACAAATTTTGGGGGCATAAACCTGCAATAAAACACTGCACATAATTATTCAGATGGATCTTTATTGCTGAAGCAGGAATTTGTTCCAGACAAAACTGAAGGTTTTTTTTATTATTATACCTTTATTTCATGTTTCAGTGGATCAAATTTTGGCACTGGATAAAAGTAAGTTTATTTTGGATTTCTGCTCAGGAGTAAACCAATTTTGTGCAATCAAAACTGTTTACAGGAAGCACCTGATATCAGTGATTTTCCTGTTTCTAAAACAGAAAATCTGTGAGAAAACAGGAGGAAAACCGTGATGTTACACATTCTGTCTTTGACACTTCCACCAGAAAAATGGATGTTTTCTTATATGAAGCAAACTCTCACGATAAAACTGCTGCTGTTTCATACAAGTATCTACTTTCAAAGGTTGAAACAAGGATAAACAGAGGCACCTTTCCTCCTCTTTTGCACCTGGTCTGTGATTCGTAAATTCCATTTACAACTTTGAACTCTATGCGGAGGTGCACCAGTAAATCCCCATCACACCCAGTGAACATCCACCTCTGCCAGCAACTTTTCTCCAAAATGAAAATAAAACTCACTGCACTGTGTGATATTTTGTTCTTCTGTCTAGATTTTAGGATTTAACTGGATTAAGGGGTTTTGTTGTTTTATTGTCTGGAGTTCCTAAACCTGGGGCAGCTGCATTTCTAAACTCTTTGCAGCTTACAAAATACTTTGGAGTCCTTCAAGGTAACCCAAACTCCTGATCTCTGCTGATGGTCTGGAGCTCTGCCAGATCCAGGGAAATGGGGATCTTGAGGGAATATTAACCTTCTGATGATGCTCCAGCATGTAGAAGGATGAGTGGTCTTGATCCTTTCCAGATATCTTCTAGGAGATACCAGTTATCTGAGCTGAAAATGAACATTCTCCTCAAGCTGGGCTTCATGCTGTGTTTTTATTATCCACCTACTGAACTCCACATGAAGCAAAAAAGAACAGAAACCATTGCACCTTCTAACATTCAATATAAATTTCCTGGGAAACAGGGAAGATCAAAGAGTATCGGTGTCCCCTCTGCTTGTATCCACTGTATTCTTGTATCTCCCAGAAATTCTGGAGCAACCAGCCCTGAACATTTCGATGCCTGGAATTACAGAGAGGATGGGTGGAGCTCTCTTGTTTTGTTTGTTTATGTTTTTGGGGTTTTTTTTTTGGAAACAAGCTGAAAGGATGAGCTGTTATTTAGAGCTGGCCCTGTGCCAGGTTGCAATTTCAGAACTCCAAACAGCCTGGAGGTTAAACTTGGGAGAGAGTAAATCTTGTGCTTTCACTTGAATTAATGAACATGAGTGCTGTTGCTTGGCTTTTTGGCTTCCAATAAAAAAAAAAAAAAAAAAAAAAGACTAAAAAACCCAGGTTGCTTTAGTCTGGATTGCTTCACAGTTACAGTGGGGTTGAAGCCTTTCCTTTCCTCCCCTGCCACTGTTCATAGGCCACTGTTTCAGAAACAGCACAGTCTCAAGGAATGAGATGGGTCTCCATGAAGGAGAGCTTTAAAAGTGAATTTTCGGGTGATTCCAAAAGGAAGCAAGAAGACTTGTAAATGTCCAGTGATGTCATGGGCTATTTTTGGATATCAAAGTCCCAAGCCTGTTTGGTGAAGAGCCCATGAGTGGCAGTAAGATGGTCTAGGGATGGAATTTAGGCCCTTTGGACACAGACCTCTTGTTTTATCCAGTGTTTCTCTCCAAGCCTGAACCTGCAGCAGCACTGCCACTGACATATGGGCAACTCTGCTGTCCAACAGGGGTGTTTTTCCCCTTCATTCTGGAATTTGATGAAGTCAAGCCACAGGGAAAACTCCTTATTTGTCTGACACAGCACTTGCCACATCTGATCCAATGAATTTTCAAGTAGGAATATTATAAATTAATTGTATGGATGGAGAAAAATCAATTTGGGATGGGAGGCATTACGAACTCTAGCACAGACATCATCTGTGGTTGCGGCCAGCACACGGTGTCTGCCTTTTACCTCTCTACAAACCTTTAGGTGTGGATTTAGTGTGGAAGATTAGCTTATTTTAGCCCACTGGCCAGCTGCTTTTCCTGATGTTCATCCAGATATTCCTGCTCTGTTTCACTTCAGCAAACTGATGGGAGCCAGCAGAATACACAAACTGGATTTGGGGTTGAAACAATCTGGAAGTGGCCTGAGAAGCACCTTATGCATCATAAATGCATTCTAAAAGTACAGGACTTCTTCTTCTAAACACACGTTGGATCTCCTCTCTGTATTTCTGCACTCTTCCCTGGTATTAAAGAGTGGTGGTGACCATGGATGGCAAGAGCTTGGTTTGCAGAACTGACAGAGGGATGTGATGATTTTTTTTGTAAATTATTGAACTCTGATAGTGAAATAAGATAATAAATCCATGCCTGGATTCTCAGGGTGACATGTGGAATTGGCATTGCAAGGAGGTGACCTGCTGGACAGAGTAATGCTTACAAAAATTCCCTTGGGGTGTTCATTTTGATGAATGTATTTAATTAAACACTTTGGATACGCAAAAAGATCGTCAGCTGGACTAAAAATACTCCGTGAACAAAGAGCCACAGAAAATAATGGGGTTTTGTGTTTCCCTTTGTTTACTCCAAGAGAAACTGGAAGTCTTCCATGTGTTTGGATTGGTGTGAGTGTCAGTGAAAGCAGAAAACCACCAGTCCTGACTCACCAGTGGTTTCCAGCTGTGCTCTATGGACCTCTCTGGTGGGTGTGGGAAAGATCCTTGCCCATTGTTAGTCAGCTGAAATTCATAACACAGATGCCTCTAACTCCACTAATGCAATTTTACAGCTGCCAGGCTGAAGAGGGTTGGAAATCAGAAGGCCCAGAGGCTCAGCTGGTGCAGGCTGATAGTGCTGCATCCCGACGTCAGCAGGCTTGGCTGTGTCTCCTTGGCTGGATCAGGAAAGACCTCATCATTCACCTTCGTGTAGCCCTTTGTGCTCTGTTCAACACAACCTGTTTAATCCAGGACCCACGTGTGCCAGGCAGACAGGACTCTGCTGCACAGCCAAGGGGCATCTGAGGTCAGTGTTACCTCAGCAAAGGTCAATAAATCAGGGGATCAAGTTGCCTGTCCTTATTCTTACAGTACCAGTGAGTTCCATGCCTTGGTGCACACCTCAGTGTTCACGTATCCAAAGGGCTGGGAAAAGGTGGCACTAAGCCAGAGGCTCTGCCTTTTTTCAGACAAAATTTCTGTGAGAGAGGGAAGCTGGAGGGTGTTTGAGGATTTCTCCCTTAGGCTGCCCTGAAACACAAACTGAACAAATGAACAACCTGGTTCTGAAGCAGCCAGATTACAGTGCCTCCAACACGTTGCATCATTGCTTCTGCCACAGGGGCTTCCACAGTGGAAAAGTGGATTTTAGTGAAATAACACTTTGGGAGAACTTTATTTTTCCAGGAAATTTCTTTCAGGTAAAGGAAATCCCGCCTTGGGCATATTCTACAGAGCCTGCTGTAGGCAGTTAACAGATGCAGGTAGCGGCTTCTATGTCATTTGTGGGAGATAATTACTTCTCAAAATGGGGAATTTGGAAGGATCATAGTCCGATTCATCTGCTCTGAATTAACTCCTGAAACCCTTTACTCCCCTTCCCCTGGCCACAGGAAGTTGGTCTCTTAATGATGAACCGAGCATGAAGCAACCCACAGGTATTGGGGTGGCACGGAACAAAATATCATCTCCAGCTCCGTGTATGTCTGGTGCCATTCTCTAAAGTATGAAGCAATTTAAAAGAAAAAGTCAAAGCACAAACTTTTGAAGAAAGACAAGGTTGTAGCCCAAGTGGGTTGTAAATTGCAAACACATTCCATTCTCCAACCTGACACACTGAGGACCCTCCCAAACTGGTTACTGCCCCAAGGAGATGTAGGAAAGACACAGGAAAACTGGAGCTTTGGGACCCAATTGAACCAAAAGGACTGGTCAGCCCTGGCACAGCTGCCCAGGGCTGTGGTGGAATCCTCATTTCTGGAGGGATTTAAAAGCTTTGTACATGTGACACTTGGGGACATGGGTTAGTGGTGGCTTTGGCAGTGCTGGGTTGCACTCAATGATCTTGGAGGGCTTTTCCAACCTGAATGATTCTCTGATGCTCTGAAAAGGTCCACGAAGGCCTCTCAGAAACCTCCCCTACTCACCAGGTTGAAGTTGTCTCACAAAGGCAATGGGTCCCAGGAATCAGAGACTCCAGCCCACCTCACAGACTGCTCTCCCTGGAGCCCAACTTTTAGGGCAACTTTTTATCTTATCTTTTGTCTGTCCATGGGAAACACTATTTGTTGAGAATGGTGCCTCTGGCTCATTTCTGCATCACCTGTATTTGAAGGTGTTGCTTTCTTCTCACAAGGCAAACCATGACTACTCATCAATTTTGAAGCTTGCCATTATCAGCACAACATTCATTTGTGTGTCACAGAGAGCATCCACACCATAAATCTGGATCCCAGCCAGCATTCGGTGCTGGATCCTCCAAAAGGGAACTGACATATTTGTATCCAGGCTGAGCAGATAATGCCGTGCTGTCAAACAAAACCCCAAGTTTCAGGTTGCAATTCCTTTTACATGCAAAGCTTTGGTGGATGCTAAACAAAAACTACAATTTGTGGGTGGGCAAAGTTGATTTTGGTTTGGTTTTGGCTTAAAAAAATCATAAAGCAGCACAGAGCAAGAAGAGCCAGTAGTAAAGGGAGGCAGGGTAAACTTCTCTGTGTCAAGGAGGGAAAGAGGCTATTGAGAGCTCTTCATGGAGCAGGAAAAGGAAAGTTCTGTGTTTTCCCCTTTTTGCCACAATCCCCTGAGTCACCCAACACAGAACTGACACTCTGAGTTTTGCTCTCTTTCGGGGGATGTTAAGACAAAAGTTGGGAGAGGGAAATTGTCTTTATTCCAGTTCTGGGGAGGTCTTCACTCTCACACTCACCCTCAGTTTCTGGAGCCATACCAGTGGCACAACGTGACCAGAAAATGACTCAAACTGTGTCAAGTTCTCATCCTACAAGCCTCCAAAAAAATTTATCCAGAAGGACAGTGCTATAAATACCTTTCAGCCTACCTTTTCAGACAGCAAGGAAGACTGGGCATGCAGCAAGTCAGCAGAACAACCACGATGGTTTGATGATTTCCTCCCTGACTGATGCTCCTTGCCCTGAGGAGCTCAATTCATCAACCTGAGCTTCTCTTGTCAGGGTGGACAACTCAGCCCCAGCTGATGGGAACAGAGGCACCAAGCAGATACAACAGGAATAGCCTCTGGTTTTGATTTTCATTCCAAGCTGGTGTCGGCATATAAACACTGAGATCTGCACTCAGATTTAATTACTGCTAATCAAGTAAGACTCTGGGCAATAACCAGAGCAATAAACCACCTTGCCAGATGCTTGTGGAAGAGCAGGGTTTGCATGCCCTGATGTCAGCGAGATGTTTTCTGCCATGTACTAAAGAAAATAAATAGTAAAATTCTTCTCCATATACTGGAAGTGCACGTTTTGTCCACATCTTTTAAAAATATTCATGAGCAGGATCATTAATGAGCCCTCTTGAACTTGGTTTCTGACAACTCAGATCTGTAAACTACAAATATTCATTTTTTTGGCCAAATATATAACAAACTACAAAAAAAATATATACTGTTGAGTGACTAGAAGTATTAAAACCAACCAGCATAAAAAGGGAAACCTGGATGAAAGTGAGATTTAACCTCAGAAGGGATCTTCTAACAAGCAAAAGTTTTATTCCAAGGGTTCCTGGGTTAATCTGTATTTTGATGTTTTCAGTATTGTCATTCACCAATGAAAGAGCAGGGCACAAACTGGGGGTATAAAAGTAGGGCAGGTGTATAAAACACTCCTCCAGCTGGGGAGAAAGTGGGAAAACTTAAATAAAAGTTCACTTTTCCAGACACACTGCTCAGCCACTCAGCCAGGGCATCAGACACCCGTGCTTGGATTTCTGCTCTTCTTTCACTTCCACCCTTTGTCACTGAGCCTTTCCCAGCAAATAAAAGTCTTCCTGCTGGACTTGCTGGTGTCCCAGAGCTGACCCATCCTCCAAAGGCATTGCCCTGTGCTGTTAAACTGTCCTCGAGTTCCTCTGGGCAGTGACTCCCAGCAGATCTCAGTTACATGAAGATGGAGGGAGGGAGAACTATTGAGGAGAAACAGCTCTTAGTTATTTCAGTTTTCACATGATTTGTCATTTTTGGCTCATGCTACTCTTGCCCATTCAGCTGTGTGGGCTCTGAGTCTTCATTCACCCTCTTGAGCTGTTCTAAATGGAAGGAGCTCTTATCAAGGATTAAATTGTATCTCTTTTTCTTTTTTCTTTTTTTTTTTCCCAAATGGCCCAGAGCAAAGAGACACAGCAGCATGGACACCTCCCACCCCTGTGTTTAGACACAGAGGGAAGCAAAATTTTCTGGAGTGAAGCCCAAGTTAGTGGAGAAAGATCTGGTGAGAATCAATAGCAACTTCAGGAAGACAGACCAAAAGCTGGAGGCAGGTTGTAAATGTGAGGCTAAATTCAGAACTGGCTGTGATTTTATGACCAAATCAGAGAGAATCTGTCTCTCATTTTGCTGCATCTGAGTTGGGGTTTTTTCAGGGGCTTTTTCATGCTCTTGTAGGATGGCACCCCTGAGGTTACAAGGGGACGTAGCCATCAGGGGATCCTGGAACAGGTACAGCTCCGTCCTGGGGAGGAGGAGGAAGAGCCTCTCACCAAGCAGAAGACAGAAAACAATAAAAGAGAAACATTCCCTGTCTCGCCTTCCACAGTGAGTAAACCCATTCTTCCCTGCAGTGAGCCAAGTGAGTATTTTGTCAAAGCCAACAGTTCCTAGGTTTTAATTTGCCGTGGGAGTCTGTGTCAGAACACAAAGGAAAGCAGGATAACCCCAGCAGAGACACCAGCACCAAAGCACAGCTGCACTGACAGAAAGCAGAGCTGCTCAGCCGTGTGCTAGCAGGCACTTTCTCTTGGAATAGGTTGCTTTTAGCAGTTTGACACAACGCTGGAGACCACACAAATCCTTGTTCTCCAAATCCCCAGCATCGCATTCAGTTTAGTTTCTTTGAATGAGATGAAAGACAGCCCCGGGCTTGAGTCAGCTGGGAGCAGAGCCTAAATGTGTGTCTCAATTCCTCAACAGGCTGCTGAGTGCTGAGACAAAGCTGAGTAATCCTGGAAAATAAGGATGTGGAATTGGGAGTACTTAGGTCTGTTCCAGACTCAGCAGGTGAGTGTGGTGAGAATATATGAGTTATTCACCCTTGGATCACTTCAGCATCCATGAAAAGCTATCCAGACACAGTAGAGGCTGATGCATCTCCTCCTCAACTGGGTTATCATCAGTCTGGCAGGAGAATTCTCCCCTGGTGGCACCAGCTTCTCCCTTTTCCCTCTAATGGAAGGTCACAGTAACTGGCCTAGGGCGAGACATCTCATTTTAGATTTCTAAAAGTTAAGGGAGAGGATCATCCCCAGTAACCTCTCCTTGGTGCCATGTCTGTGAAACGCAAATAATGGAAAATGAGAATAATGGAAAATGAGAATAGTGGAAAATGAGAATAATGATTCTATGCAGCCCAGGGAAGCTTCACCACCCAGTGGTTGAAGGTGCTAAGGAAGCCTCATGGGATGGTGTGAAACTCCTGGTAATGAAGTATTTCACCTCATCTTTCACCAGGGCAGATAAATCTTTGTTGATGAGGTTAGAGTTCATCAGTGGCTTTTTGCAAAATGAGATACCCAGGACTGCAGTGAGCAAGAGTCTTCAAATCCTCCTTTAATTATGACTTTGATTTGGGAAATAAAAGTACCCAGTTTGCACTTGTTGGGGCATCATCCCTCCAATCCTGAAATGATGGAGAACAACTGCATCAATCCCTCTGCCCCTTCACCAGTCTGCTCACCCACTCCCACGGGGTTTCTGCCCCTCAAAGAGGGAACGGTGGTTTTGGTGTGTGATTTGTGAATTTTGAACGGGAGTGGGCAGAGCAGCTGACAGCACCTGCTGAAGGTGAGTTGAGTTGCAGTGGGATGAGCACGCAGTCGTGCTCTCGGCCAGTCATGACTCACTTGAGCTGCCCTCAAACTGAAAGAGAGTAGATTTAGATGGGCTATTGTGAAGGAATTCCTGACTGTGAGGGTGTTGAGGCCCTGGCACAGGTTGCCCAGAGAAGCTGTGGCTGCCCCTGGATCCCTGGAAGTGTCCAAGGCCAGGTTGGACAAGGTTTGGAGCAACCTGGGATAGTGGAAGGAGCCCCTGCCTATGGCAAGGGGTGGAATGAAATGGTCTTTAAGGTCCCTTCCAACCTAAATAAATCCACGATTCCATCAATCTCTGATTTTCTGCCCACAACAACCTGCAAGGTGATTTCACTGCCTTGTCCCTTTGGAGGATGCAGCCACGAGTTTTCTGATTTAGCGTGGTTGTTGTTTATGCTGTTGTCAATACAGAGAGGCAGGGATGGTGTGGATGAAGCCCAAGGGAAACCCTCTGCCAATATCCTCCCCTGAAGTGACGGGAAGGTCAGAGCTACTTCCCTGCATCCGCCAGAGCCACCCCCCTTTCCCATCCCTCCCCGTGCTCTGGGGACAGGCACAGCACCACTGCCAGAGTCAAACTTGTCCCAGGGTTCATCAAAATGCTTCTGAAGAAGGAGTTTTCTGCTGCAAGAAGCCAGATTGCACAAACAGGCAGATGTTTGCAAGCAAATGTCCCAAGGAAGATTGAAATCCCAAGTCCCAAGGCACATTTTTCTCGTAGCTCACATCTCAAGTGCTGTCAGGATGCTCTGATCGCTCACTGGAGACAAAATATACAGAAAGGAGCAGAAGAGACAATAAGAGGTGGAAATTTCCAAATTATGCCGTCCTCCATGATGAGAGGTGGAGTTGGTTTACAGGGTGCAGTGGTGCTCTGAAATCCCACTGGAGACTGGGGCCTTGATATCTCTGGAGGCAAGGAAAGTCTGCTCCTAATCTGATAAAAAACAGATAAAATATTGTCCTCCAGAAGAGAAAAGGGCCTGGCTGCACTCCTGCACCTGATTTGTGTCAGACAACTCACTTCTGCCATCCAGAGTGGCTACAGCCAGTTGTGTCCCTCCTGAATAATCCCCTTTTTGCTCCTACATCCTCGTTCAACAACACCTTGTTTTCCTCTGCTCAAAGGGAGTCCTAGGACACATTTCAATACATTTCTTCTGAACCACCTCTTCCTTGTAACCTCCCATGCAAAGAATCATCTGTCAATGTCATCTGTCATCTCTGTAATCCAATGGGCTGAAACGCCTTGCAAGTCTCCAAGGTTTATCTCCAGATTGGGATTTGTAGATTTTTCTGACATCCAGGAAACCAAGGGCTGGAATAAGTGGCCAAGGGCTCCTTCTAAAGGTCTGTAAGATCCTTGTAAAGGCACAGCACTCCCAACATCCACAGACGTGGGTTGACTTCTGTAGCTCCTGCAGAGAGACCAGCTGCAGGCAGATACAGATTTCCCCTCAGTGCCATGTTCATTTCTCCCCTTTTTCTGGGAAATTACTTAGATTTGTGCATATTTTCAGGTACTACAGGTTTTTTTTTATCTTATAGCACCCAAAACTGCAACAATACTGTGTCAGGGGAGGTTTAGGTTGGATATCAGGAAAAGTTTCTTCCCCCAGAGGGTGCTGGGGTACTGAACAGGCTCCCCAGGGAATTGGCACGGCCCCAAGGCTGCCAGAGCTCCAGGAGAGTTTGGACAATGCTCTCAGGCATAGGGTGAGGTTGTTGGGGTGTCTGTGCAGGGCCAGGAGTTGGACTGGATGGTCCTGGTGGGTCCCTTCCAGCCCAGGATATTCTATGATTCTATGACCTTTCTTCTGCAGAAGTTCTCCACTTCTGTCCTGTGGGAGCTCAGGACTGCTGAACAATGAATCAATATGATTTTGCAGAAGCCATTTATTGTTTACAAAACACTCTTCTTATACCTTTTACAAGTGCTATACACACGATCATGCATTACATGATTGGTCCCTCTACCTTGTCCACGCGCTCTGCATGCACTTTTCAGAAAATACAATTGGTTCTAGTTTAGTGCAGCACAGTCTTTCTTTATCTATTTCTTGCTGTCTTGGTATTCTGTTTTTCAGCTTTTCCTTTCCCAATTTAGCACAGCTTACATTTCAGTGACCTTGATGAATTCTTGAGGGCTCTGATAAGCATAACTACAGGTGGTTTTGGCTGGGGCACACTGTCAGTGTTCAAATGCATTACAACACAGTCCTTTCCACAGGTTCTGTAGTTCTTCAATTCCTGTGCAGTTCTTTCCTGTGCCTGGTTCTCCCATCCCTCCAGGAGAATCTTTCCTGTGGCTTCAGGCAGAAGAAATTGCAAGAATAATTTATCCAGACTGTGAGGGGACTGGCAAAGATTGCATCCAACAAAGATGGCTTCATAAACAGGGTCAGGCAACAGTTGTGCCCAACGAGCTGGGCCTGGCATGGGGATTTATTCCAGCAGCTGGGAGCTGGGAGCTCAGCTATGTGGCCATTGCTGTGTGAGACCCTGATGAGTCACACTTGGTGCATTCAGTCACTCCATGACCTCATCCCTTGAAAGCACTGCCTAAACAAGAGCAGTTTTCATGTCGTTTCATGTAACACAACTCATTAACGTCAGCGGGCCGCACGCTGGCTGAGGGAGCAGATCCCTGGGAAATTTGGAAGGGACCCTGGACTGCAGCCCTTGGCCTGTCTCTCTACCTGTTGTCTTTCCAAACAAGCCTGGGATAGGCAACCCAGCCAAGCCATCAAGTGTCCAGTTACTGGAGTGAGACTGCCTGGAGCCTCACATGAAATATGCCTGGGAGGAGCCCGAAGCTTGAAGTCAAGGCCGGACAGGGAATTAAAAGCTCCTATTTTGGGTGCTCTTGCTGAACATTCCACTTGAAGGAATTTCCTCCTTTTAAGAAGGAACGTGAAATGGCCAGACACCATTAAAGTGACCATTTTCTATTTTGTGCATAATCTAAATACAACCAGAAATCTGCAGGGCAAGGCAGGGGGTGAGAAATGTCCTAAGGACAACTCTCAACCACGTCATCCTTGGGCATCTTCTTGCTTAGAAAAACAGGGTCTCACATCCTTGATAGACTGGGATGGGGCTTTTTGTTCTTGTTTTCAGGAAGGAAGGATGGTGGGAAGGAAGGACAGATGGACAGGAGGGAGAGAGGGAGGGAGGGAAGAAGAAGGAAGGAAGGAAGGAAGGAAGGAAGGAAGGAAGGAAGGAAG
>VZTJ01000382.1:460620-505995 GCA_013397795.1 Orthonyx spaldingii
GGAGGGATTGATTTCCAAGCCTCCAGGACAACAGCAGCTCCTCCTGCTGTAGGTCATTGACTTCCTTGGATAATCAGGCTTTTCTGACTCGGTGTTTTAGATTTCACACAGCAGCTTCCAGCAGCATCACACCAGAGTAGCTAAGTAACCATGAGACGTTTGCAAACACATTGACATTTCACCTTTTATAACAAAAAATAGAGCCAGACTAGCCTGAGAGCTTCCTGCCCCAAAACAGGTCAGGTTTATGCTTTCCCTGGTATTATATGGACAACTCTTAGTCTTCCATAGGCTGAAGATGTGTGAGGAAGCATTAACAATTAGACTGTTTGATCAACAACAGCCTGTTTTCTGGCTCTGTTTGGTTTATCAGTAGATGCAGAACTAGGTTCACGCGAGACTTTCTGAGTTCCTCTAGGAAACTCAAAAAATCACCTCTTTCTGTCAATAAACTGGCTTGTAAATTGAAGCTTCAGTTACAAATTCAGTCATCAATTGAACGTGGATGGTTTCCCTAATCCTCTGCTTTCCCAGCCCACACCAGCAAAGGGAAGGCAATGGCACTTTTCTTCTTTCCTTTGCCTCTGGATGTCTCAGGGTTTTAATGCTGCAGAGCACAGCAGGGCAGTACAAGCAGCACCACATGAGGGTACCATGTCCTGCCAATATCCCTACACAAGTCAGGTTGGGGTTCATGGTACTTTTCCATTTTCAGTTCCCTGTGGGAGTTCTTCCACAGCTCTGGGATGGATGTAACTGACTTTTCTTCCTTAGTGATCAATAAAAGCTCTGAGCTTTGCCTCTCTTTGGACTTGCTCGTTCCCTTTCATCAGCTGATTCCCTCCCCGTGTTCATATTGGCCTTTGCTGAAACTTTTAGCCATTATCCTTCCCCGGGTGTGAACAACCTTTGTGTAATCACCTTTTTTACCTCTCTTGGCTGCCCAATTCCTCCATGTCCTGACTCCTTTTCTTTTCACACATGGAGGCAAAGAAGCCTTTGCTTCTCATTCCTCATCCTCTGCAGGAATTGCTTCCCCTGCTGCTCAGCCTGGGATCCTGTGACATCTGCTGGAACTCCAGATTTCCATAGAAAAGGACCAGAAAACCACAAAACCTTGCCTTGCGTGCCCATGGTGCAAAAATAAACTAAATGGTAACCTTTTACTGTGAAGAGCCAGACCTGCCCACCTAAACAGGCAGGGAGAACTTTTCCACAGCTTTTTTATAACTCCCTCCTCTGCAATTCATTGAAGCTGCTTAATGTGCTCAAAATTGCACCTTTTTCCCTCATAGAAGAAAAGGCTAAATGGCCGGATTCCATCCTGCTTCCCACTTTGAATAGGAAATTGCTCCTTAAGCAGCCTCCTCCGTGCAATCAAGGATGAAAAAATCAAAGGCTCCCTCAGGGTCTATCGCACGTGGAGAAATCAAATTCCATGCAGGAATACCTGTCCTGCCTCGTCAGTGCTCGGGGAACAGGTTGTTCTCTGGCAAGAGAAAAAGTTGCCAAAATGCCCTTATGCCAGCCCATATCTGCATGCCAGAGGCTGAAGGATCTCCACAAACATGGGTGTCCTCAGTGCCGGGTGGAAGAAAGAGACTGTCACTTTCTCAAAGTTGTTGCAGGGATGTTCTTTGATCCAACAGGTTCTCTTTGTTGTAGCAGAGCTGCTCTTATTGTATTATATTATCATAAAATATTGATCCATTGGTGTTAAAACAGTGGCGCTCCAACCCAGAGCCCAGTCCAGGACAGAACCAGTAATTAGGGATTACTAAACCTGTAATTACAGTAATTAGAGAACCAGTAATCCCACCCCCAAGATCTGGGGTGCTTCCTAACCAGGCACACCCCAAACACCAACAGGTTTTCAGCCCTGCTTCTCCCTGATTTTTATTTTCTGGTGAAGATCAAGCGGTCTGAAATTCACCGATGACATGAAAGCAAAAGGAGCAGCAAAAATTCCAATAAAATACTCAGTCTGTAAAGTGACCAAGAGAATGTAGCACAGACCACACAGAGAAGATCCAGCACAGGTCAAAGAGAAGAACAGGAAACCAACACAGACAGGATCCACCTGGTTTCCCAATACCTAGTGGCTGGTACAGATTTGAAAATCAGCACAAAATGAAGTATTGGGTGATTAAAAGTGATTCCTGAGTATCTCCACATGTATCCATATTCATTCCCAAGTGGCAGCTTTTTCACGTTGTTATCACTTGTTTATCTCCACAACGCACTGACATCTTCTCAACATGCAGGTCCTGAAAAACTGAGCTTACAAAACAAAAAAAAAACAAAAACAAAAAAACAGAAAACAAATTGATGACAACTCCCTGCATGGGATGTGGGACTGACAGTGGTGTGAGGCTCGTTGCAGTTTCATTGGCTTGGTTGGTCATATTTTTTGAATCCCAGGCTCTGTTTGAAAATAAAGACAGTTCAAGAAACATCCATCAAAGAGATCAGGCTTTTGCACTAAGAAATAAGAGCTTTACATATCAACACACCTCACAAGGCAGGAAGTAAATAAAATAACAATGCAATAAAACTGTGCTAGGGAGAATATGTGCTCTATGCTGGCATAGATACAAAATGTTGGTGAAAACCAAATTGATGGTTGAAATCGAAAAGAAACATTTTTAAGGGTATTTTTAAGGTACTGCAGGTAATTCATAAATCAAGGCAGAAAATCCTGCTTTTGGGATGGATTTTTGCAGTCATTTTTGTCAGAAGCAAATGATGTAGTGGATAGTTCACCACAGAATCATAGAATGGTTTGAGTGGAATAATCCCCATTTCTCTCCATGAAATCACCAAAAAAAAAAAAAACAAAAAAAACCAAAAAAACCTGACCACCTTTTACAGCACAAATTAAAACTTCATCCCTTCACACTTGTGAGTTCTGTCTGGGAATTTGCAATGATTGATGAGGTTTTGGACCCATCCCTCCCACTCCTTTGTAGGGTATCACAGTTTGTGCCACCCTGGCCAGAGGATTATCTCTGCCAATTACCTCTGCTAATTATCTCTGCCAATTACCTCCCACCCCTTGGTGGGATGGATTGAAGCTCACCTGAGGGGCCAGATGGGAGAGTGAGCGTGGCTGGGCAGAGGACTGGCTTTGTGGGAAGGCTGTTCCTCACATCCTCCCTCATTTTCCATGTCCCCAGGATCCAGGGTGAGTTTTCAGACTGGCCTCGGAAGGGTGGAGAGGAAATCCGAGCTATTCCTTGTCCCCACGGGACAGCACTGCAGGTATTAAAGTTAGTCTGGCCCTTGCCTTTAAATCCAGATGGCTTTAGGATTTAATTAGTAAGTTGTTTGTGCTTTTTCTTTTCTCTGTTGAAAACCAAACCTGCCCCAGTCTTACAAGGAATACATAAAACATTTAATTTATGAAGTTCTGGGATATAACCAGCAGCACAAACGGAAAGGGTGACCAGGAAAACACTTCAAATAAAAACCAAAGCGAGAGGTGACAAAGGGTTTTTTGCACAAAGAATGTCAGCTGCCTTTATCAGGAGTGCACTCAGATGAGCAGGGATCACTGCAGCCCCTGTTTTAGGAAAGGATTGCAACAGGAACCCCTCTGGCTCAGGGAAAGGGAAGCAGCAAATAGAAAATGCCTTTCAGCAGACAGAAGTGCCATGGGTTTGTGATTAGATGCACTGTTAGGCAAAAGGGAGCTTGATTTCAGCTCTAGGCTGAACCAACTCCTGGTAATCACACACAATATCCCATGAAGAAAAACCTGACAAGTTTTAAAAGGAAATAACTTTTTATTTTATTTTTGAACATTTGGCAAATGCACCCAAGTCTTGCATTTGAACACCTCTTATGAATATTTTTCTCTATAGTCAATGATCTCTAGTGGCCCTTTGCTTTCCAAAACAAAACCTTTTCCCTCTGTTTCTCTGCCCAACCGTTCCAAAAGAATTTTTGCCCTGTGAGTTCAAAGGGTACCACAGGAGATGCAGTTTGATTGTGAGGCCAGAAAACCAAGGAATTGCAATGAGATGAACCTGAATAGTGGCTCCTGGGAGGACCTGGAACAGCTTCTGTGGACACAGAAGAGCATTGAAGCCACCAAACAAAAATTATTCAGTATTATGTAAACCAAACTGTTCTGATACAGAGTAGTTCAAAGCCTGGACAACCTCAGGATGACACTCAGCTCCTCGTCTTTATTTTGCATGAGAGAAAACACAGTGATGACAGAGCAAGGAAAACCACAACAATTTCAGCCCGTACACAAGAGCTACCCTTGGAATAATAAAACTGCCTTGAAGTTTAATGCTCAGAGTTCAAAGGGTCCAGGCCAAATTCAGATCACCAAGCATGATTAAGGATTTCTTTGAAAATTGGATACACCAGCCTGCTGACATTCTTGTGTGCATTAAAGATCAGCAGATGTAAGGGGGAAGGTTACCTCTGGTGATATTTCATCCCAGGTACAGCAAAAAAAAAAAAAAAAAAAAAAAGAAAAGACCCCAGAAAACATTGCAGTAAAAGCAAAAAAAAAAAAAAAAAGAAATGACCCCAGAAAACATAACCCTGTCCTGGTTCTGGGAATTGCTACATATTTCTTGGAAAACATACAAGAAACTGTGCATTTCCCCCTCAGCCTGTGGGAGGACACTGTGTGGACAAAGCAGATTTGAAGTGGTTCACAGTTCTGCCTCTAATTGCAGTAAGGTTTGGGGCTTGGTGGGTTTTTGGCTTCTATTTTTCTACCCATTAATGATGCTGTTGTATGTTCTGGGACCTGTTAAGTGTAAACAGACGTGGGCTTATCAATGCCCCAACAGTGCTTTCTACTGGTTTAATTCCCTTGAAAAGCAAGCACTTGTGCTCCTGCTTCATGAATAATAGACTGGTTTTCCTTTTCAGTTGGAAAACTTACAAGTGGAAATTTATTCTGAGGTGACAGAGGGAGGGTTTGGGTCGTGGAGTCCTCAGAACTCTTACACTACCTGCGATTTTCTCACCCTGAGTGAAACCCACCTCTCCCCACAGCTGTCCCCCCAAACGTGCAGGGATGTGGTAATCCCTGGAGGAAAAAGAGGAGGGTGATGGAATCAAAGTGCTGCAACCCCACCTGCAAGGGAGTGGCTGAGGCACCTCATGGAAAACCATCCCTGGTATTTTACCAGGAAACAATTCCTGGTATGCACCCAAAAATATGCCCACCTTGGCTTCCAAAAAACCCTCCAGCTCACCTTGGCTCCCACTCAGCACCAACACTGGCTTGCAAAGGATTTGGCTTAGAAGTGGGGAGGCAAAGAGGAATTTTTTTTTCCTGAAATTTGTTTCAGACTCTAAATAGCAGATGAACTCTTCTGGAAACCTGGCTTTGACGGTCGGTGATGAGCAGGTGAGCGTTTGGCTGAGAGCTTTAGAAAAATCAAGCCAGTGATGCTGCATAATAGAATCTATAGACAGAAAAGAGCTGATCTCTTACAGACATTCACCCCCCCCAGCATTGCAAAATTGCTCTCAGCGACACATTTTCCTGAATCCATTTCCATGCTAGACAAAGGCTTGTGCTTTCAACCTGCACAGGGGGCAAGAGATGAGAGAAGAGGCTGCATCCTGCTTCTTGGGCAAAAGGCTTCTTAATGAGCACAGTCTGAACTAGCACAAGGATGGGAAGTTGTTTTCCTTCTCCCACCTGCTGGCAAAGTCCAAACTGGGAGATTCACAGTGCTGGGCACTGCTTGGGGGTCCACCATAGGAGGGTGGGGTTTTGGCAAAGCGATGGTAGAAGTGCAGGCAATGGCCACAGGGCATAGAAAAGTTAAGGTTTGTACTTGGTTTTTTTAGGTCAGCTAAAAGAGAAACACACAAACCCCCCATGTTTATGGCCAATAGTCCTTTTCCCAGGTCCTGACAGCTTCTTTCTCATTAAACCATCCAGTAATAGCTGAGGCTGAGGAAAGATTTTATCTCTCACATGAGACGCAGCCTACGGAAATAAGATTCTTTGTTTAGGGCTTGCTAATCTGACCTCCTTTCAACCACAGCTCCTGTTCCCTTCATTTATTAAATTCTGTTATCAACCTTATTGGGGCAGAAATCCACAAGTACACTTTTTTTTTTTTGCCATTACTAGGATAGGCTGAAGATCTTCCCGAAAGAGGCATCGGTCCTGAAATCCTGAAGAGCCAGACTCACCATGCTTGGTTTTTTATCTCCCTCCTGTTCATGCCTGTGCCAGAGAGGCAGGGATGCTGCTACATCCCTTACTGGTTCAGCTTCTCATTCATAAAATGGCAGAGTAATGTCAGCCCCACAAATGAAACTGGTTTGCAGTGGTGCAGATTGGATTGGGATTTGCTGCAGGTGCAAAGCAGTGGAGAATCTGACACAGAGAGCAGAGCCAGGGACATCCACTCCCTCTCTTCCTCCTTGTGTGCTCCTCGTTACTTTGGTAACTCCATGGTCTGTGCTGGTTCATGCCATAAGCCAGGAAATGTTGAGGATAAAAAGCCAGGATCAGGTGCTCCTGAGAGAAGAGAGTTCCCTTGCAATAGAGCAAATTATTCACTTCATTGCAGGCAGTGAACAATTCACCCCCTGGATCTGAAAGTGCTCCTTAATCCAAATGGAGATCAAAACGAGAGCACTGAATGTGTTCTTACATTGGCAGAGAGAAGACACCAACCCTACCCATTAACTCTCTGAAGGTGCATAATTAGGGTCTGGAGTTAGAACGAGAGCTCTTGAGCAAGAACTAAGGTTTAGTTTCCTTTTTATAGAGTTAAAGGTGAGTTTTGTGGCAAATATCTTCTTCATCCCTGAAGTCTTATGATCCCACCAGAGTGACGTGGCTGAAAGTACTCATTTAAGAAAACAAATGACTGGATTTGGTTCAAGAAACAGCAGAGGAAGTCCTTTCTCTGCTGTTAGCTGGAGGCTAAGGTAGATGTGATGTTGCCTGTTGCGATTAAACAGCAAAATTCGCTGTGTGTTTGGGGTAAACAATCACACACTCCCTCTGCCACCAGCCAGGCTGATGAGGATGAGGAGTTGTGTGATCCCAGAGCTGCCCAGCTGCACCAGCACGAACTGATGCTCCTGCTCCAAAGCCCCATCCTCCACAGGGACACGAGCAGCACCAGAGTCCCACTGGGTTATTCAGGAGTGGATGACAGGGAGGGACAATTTCCTCCCCCTGAGCACATAGGCGGTGTGGTTGGGATATTAATAGCAGCTCCAGGGCTTCAAAGTAACAGCAGAATCTTTAATAAACTTATCAGCTGCCTTCAGGCTGTTGTCTACAAATCCCAGAGGGAAATGTGGTCCTTGGACTGCCTCGCAGCCCCTGAAAAGTAATTAAGAAATCAAAACTATTGTCAGCGAGCTGAAGTTTGCTGCTTGGGGATCTGCTACTCAGCAGAAAGCTCAGAGGTGCCTGCAAACCAAGAGAAATGGTGAGAGCTTACAGAAAGGGGAACTTACAAAAATCAGAACTTATAAAACAGGATGACCCAAGTCAGCATAACCCCCAGCTGAACTGTTAATTCTAAAACTTTCACCTAACCAGAGTATTGCAGGGGTTGATGCATTTCTTCCTCTTACAGCACCACGGAGCAGCTGCACTCCTGCATCCCTTGCCATCAATGGACAAGCTCTGGCTTTTACCCACTGTGACCTTTTGTGGAAAAACACCGAGCACTTTGCTTTTCCCTTGGTGGTGTGAAAAATCCCCAGCAGAAATGACAGGTCTGGGGCTCAGATGCCAATTTCTGTGGAGTGATTTTCCCTGTCATTTACAGCCTGTGCTGATTTTCACGGGCTGCCTGCTATCAGACGTGTGTTTGCTTCTTGGTCTCTCCGTTACTTTTTCATCTTTACCTTGTAACCAAAATGTCATCTCCTTTCATGAAGAAGTGCTTCTCTTGCTCCCTCTGCAGCAGGTATTTTGGGGCTGGAACAGTGAATTTCCCTCCATTGCCACCTGCCATAAGTTGCATCCACTCAATGTAGACTTGGAGTGTCTGTAAGGGATTAAAATAATTCCTATTCCTAAAAGACAGATAGGAACCACTTCTATTTGAGCTGCAAAGGGGAGACCACTACCCAGTAGAGCTGTGGTGTGAGGCTGTGTGGGAAAAAAATGCACATTGCAAACTCAGAATGGGGAAAATGCTGCTGCTTGTTGCCCTTTGCCTGTGCCACAGCACCCCAAGAGAAGCAGAGACCCCAGATGAAGAATCACCTTAAAGGTCAAAGAATCATGGAATGGTTTGGGTTGGAAGGAGCCTTAAAGTGCATCCAGTCCCACCCCCTGCCAAGGGCAGGGACACCTTCCACTGTCCCAGGTTGCTCCAAGCCCCATCCAACCTGGCCTTGGACACTTCCAGGGATCCAGGGGCAGCCACAGCTTCTCTGGGCAGCCTGGGCCAGGGCCTCACCACCCTCACCGGGAAGAATTTCTTTCCTTAAATTAAATCTTCCCTCTTCCAGCTTGAAGCCATTCCCCCTTGTCCTGTCACTCCAGGCCATTGTCCAAACTCCCTCTCCAGCTCTCTTTGAGCCCCTTTAGGTACCTGGGGACAGAAAAGTGAGAAACTTGTGACAAGAACAACATTGCACATGCTGGACTGACAAATCCAAACAGTTCAGCCTTTCTGGCAAGCAGGGGAGGATACTGCCCAACCCAGCTCCTCTGTTAGCAGCTGGAATAAGAGACAGTTCATCACCACCTGAATTCCTGCGGTGGGTGGATTTTTGAGGGCTAAGAGTTGCTGCTCACCTCTGTGCAAGAAAATTCCTGAAGTAACAAAGAAGTTGGGCTGCAGGCACGGGGCAGAGAGCAGCAGACACTCTGTGGTACCAGACATCCATCCTGCTTTCCATTCCACCCCTCCTCCCAGCTCAGCGTCATTACCCTGAAAATAGTGCAGATAAACCACAGGAACACCTGGAGTTCCTCTGCATCGAGATAACATCCCTCAAAAAGGGAACCATCCCTGATGGACCATTAAATTCACCTCCAAACCATGGAATCACAATTTCTCAAGCAGTAGAGGAAGGGACTCGACTGAGAATGGGTTAAGCATATGAGGCTACACCTTCCTCAGGCAGGACCAGTGTCATACTTGGATAATCCTGAGTGAACGCCTCTCCAGTGATTTTTTTCTTCCATATTTCCATTCTCTTTATTTCTGAAGCTGTGTAAATGTTGGGCATCTACAGTATCTTGCAGTGAGAGGTGCCATAGGTGACAGGATGACTTGTGAAAAGAATTCTCCTTTTCTCTGTCTCCTTTCCATTTCTTTACACATTGTTGCCAAAAAAAAAAAAAAAAAGAAAAAAAAACCCTTCTTGGGCTTTTAAAAAAATTCTTTGAGTTAGACATGAAAAGAAATTAATTCTCATTTCTTAGAAATGGGTGAAGTTTTACCTGAAATCTCACATCCAGCCTGGAGACGTCTCTTCAAGTCAGAAATGAATTGGAGAAACACCAGGGTTCAGCAAGAGTGGCAGGTGTGTTAAAAAGTGACTTTAATGAATCTCTGAAAAAGAAAAGGAAGCTTTTTCAGTCCAAAAATAAGACTGAAGGGAGGATATAATGGTCTGCCCAGCTGGAAAAAAAAAACAAACAAAACTGGACATGAAAAGACAATTTCTTCTTGTCTAGGAAATATCTTTCAGGGCAGGACACAAAGTAATTAATTTCCATGCAGGAAAGGAGGTTTTGGTTAGAGATGAAGCCAATCTTTATAACTGTGAAGCTTCCAGCAAATGGGCTGGGGAGTGTGGGAATCCCCAGGTCCGCGTCAGATGGACAGATGGACAGATTTCCTGCCTACTTCCACTTCACAGCCTGCCCGGCCCCACCATTCCTGCCCGCCCAGCTGCATTCAGAGGATGATCAGTATTTGATGGTGCCTGTTTGACAGAGCTTTTCTGTCAATCTTTCCCAAAACGGCTTGGAAAAACCAACACCTTCAACTTCTCTTTCTCTCTCTTCTAAAGTCCAGGCTCTTCCCTCTCCCCATTGCTGCTTTCTGGTCCCTAACCCGGCTCTGAGCATGAGGAAGGGATTTCTCTCCCTGTCCAAGTAAGAAGAGTTTCAGCAGCACAAAACCAATTTGCTTTTCTCTGGTTCTGGTTCCCACGTTACCTCTATCATAACGTTCCCACGTTACCTCTATCATAACCTCCAGCAGGACTTACTCACCCTTGTGTGAGGCTCTAGTTTTGAAACCTGCTTTGAGGGCATCAGTAGCTTCACCTCATTGCACTTAATCACCAATTTTTGATGTGTTTCCAGTGCATCAGCAGCCACAGCTTCTCTGGACAACCTGTGCCACACAGGGAAGAATTTCTTCCCAAAATCGAATCCAAGCCTGCCCTGTGTCAGTGTGGACACTACCTCTGACAGCATCTGTTTCTCACCATTTGTAGAGCACCACTAATAGTGATTGATTGTTCATATTTGGAGGGGATTGAAGCCTCCCACATGGCTGAGAGTGTGCAAGGGTTAAGGGACTTTCTGTAGAGGAAAGGGAAAGAAGGACACAAGCAGATCTCAGCTAAAACTGAGCTCATCACACCAGAGATCCACCCACTTGCTGCGATCACTCCAGAAATTACAAAGACCAGAGCCCTAAAACAAATCCTCACAAACGTCACGGAAGGTTAAAGGAGTGGAATGTTTGAAGTGGTTTTTTGGAGCCTCAGACAAAACTTCTGCAGGGCTCTGTGAAGTCCCCAGACCTGTGGCAGGCCAGATGTTCAGTAATTATAAAAACATCTCGCAGACATATGAAGCAGAATAGCTCCAGTGAGGATACCACTCATCTGCCAAATGAACAAATAAAATCCAGTCAGTTTCAATGGCGCTGATTTGCAGTGGTCAGGGAGTTTCTGTTCACTGCTCTAGAAAATAGAAAACTTACAGCATCCCTGTAGAGTAGGGAAACTGAGGGATAAAGCACTCTGAGCAGGTCTCTTCCTTTTAAGCTTCTTTCCTCGGGAAATCAGGCTGTACAGTCATGCTGGGTGTGTTATCTGCCTCCCTGTGCCAGCCCTAAAGAAATTTTGGCCCCTTTTAGAGCGTTAACCAAATTTGACAAGCAGGGTAAAGCCTGAAAGATCTCATGGCATATTGAAGATAAAATTTACATGAAAATACTACTTGGGAATGATCCCCAGTGCCTCTGTGATGAGAATGGGGGAATCTGCAGCTTATTTCACTTCAGATATTCTCCACTCAGAAGCCATGGACAATATCTGGGCTCCTTCTTTTTGTCCCTTGTCCCTCTGAGCAAGATGCTCTCCAACCCCATGGCCACCGTGGCTCCTAAAGGAAAAAAAAGAGCTTTTATTTTCTGCTGATCCTTTTCAGCCCAGAATGGCAAAATGCTGCAGACACTGTAATGTGAGCTAAAGGCTAAGAAAAATTCAAGCATAAGTGGGCAAAGAGTGTGGCTTTTATCTTTGCCTCGTTATTCATGCTGCTGTCTTTCTCAGCACTTCTCTCCCACTTGTCTGGCAAATTAAAAACACAAGGAGATAAAATAAAAGGTTTCATTTCCAAAACTGGCACTTTTTTTTTTTTATTATTGTGAATGCTTTTCAAGCCCTTTCTGTTCTGCTGTGGATGGGACTCCTGCAGTCACACTTTCTTCCAAGCATGAAAGGACTTCAAACATTCAAGTGCTGTGCTAAACGTTTGCCACATGATGCAGAAAATCAATAATATCATTTTGGAGAACTCCCAAAGCAGAACAATTCTGGCCAAGATGCACAGTCCTTGCACCCTGGCATCAGCTCTGTTTTGCTGCTGGGTAAACTGAGGTGCAGAAGCAGCCTGTGAATTTATTGCAGAATAAGCCAATACTCTTAAAATAGCAAGTGCAGCTGTAACTGCCCCAGCGGACGGTCTGCCCTTTTCCAGAATTGAGTTGTGAGGCTTTCTACCTTTTCTGTGCTCTGTCGTGCACATCCCAGCTTGGAGATGCCACGGGATGAGCTGAGAGCCACAAAGTCCAACAAATTTCCAGTCAAGATGTGACCAGCCAGGGCTGAGCACCCACTTGCCCACAGGTGCCAATTGCTGTCTCAGTAGTAAAGAAGGAACAGACACAGATTTCACACATTAATTCTCTTCTTTTTGACATATACAGTGAAGAATAAAAAAGGCTTGTTTTCTAGCTGCAAGGCAAACATTGTGTTCACACCTTTTTTTCTCCCCAAACAGGGTTGCCTTTTCTGCTGCCCTGCCTTTGGGGAATGATCCCTTGGCAGATGGCATCCCCTGAAATTGTGCTGTCAGGGAAAGAACCAGCACAGGGTGAAATCACTCCAAAGGTGTACAGGGTGGTGAGCCAGGGCTGGAGGCTCTTCCTGGGGCTGTTTGGGAACATCAGACACGAATCATTCTTAAGGAGGGCACTCCTGAACCAGTTCAGGGATGCATGGTCATGGATGAGCCATGTCCTGGGGGCTGGAACAAGCCCTGGCTGCTCACAGCCTGTGCTGGCAATGGGCCCTTCAACAAGTTTTTTTATTAATTAACTCCAGCTTTGCCCCCAAAACCTCTGTTGTAAAAACATGGTCAGCCCCAAATCACGAAGGCAGGATTTGCCATTTAGGATTGATGAGATGCTGGCAGAGAGTTGAACTTGTCCTGGGGATTTTACACATCTCATTTCTACCTCTGGAGACCACTGAAGCAAGAGAGGGGGAAAAAAGCAAAGCAAAACCACATATTGTCTGTATTTTCTCCTCATGTCCAAGAGAGGAGGAATAATGCAAACACCACTAAACCCAATGGCTCTGCTGGGAGAAAACCCTGTTGCGTTTGGAAGAGGCTGTTGACAGATAACTGGAAGCGTTGAAAGCGTCGTTTTGTTCGAACTATTTATAACCATTGACAGTGCTGGAGTTGGAGGCAGATTAAATGGCAGGCAACTGGAGTTTCAAAGCAAACCACAGCGTGTTTAGGATGGGGATGGGCTGTGCCCCATGCTCTGCTTTAACTGCCCCTGAGCCCTTCTCTGAAGTGAAGCAAAGCCGTCTTTTATGCTGAATTTCAGGCTGATTTTCTTCGCTGCTTCCTGCACGGCCAGTTGAGTTGGTCAAGCATTATCAAGTGTGAAATCAGCAGAAAAGCCCCCCTCAGATATCTGTCAGCAGCAAGCTAAAAATACAATAAACTGGGCCACTGTGCTGCTGTGCCACCCAGCCAAAGAGCACTTCACATCCCAATGCCAAAAATCGTTCCTCGCCCTGTGCTGCAGAGGAACTCGTGGAGAGATGTGCAATGATCCCTCACAAATTTTATGGCCCATGAAACATTCCCTGTGACAACTTTGTCTCCCACGGGCTCTGTGCAGATGTACAAAAATAAGCTCACTTTCAAGCTGCCCTGCCCAAATTCTGCTGCCACTTGCAGGGCTGCAGCTCCGCTGGATGAGTCCCTGCTCATGGCAGAACGTGGCAGGACGTGGAGATCATTGCATGGGGCAAAGGCGTTGGGGAAGATGAAATAGGAAAGCCTTACAAATATAATTACCTGGCAAAAGATGCTGAGAATATGGAAACTATAGGCGAGATTGAAATGAGAACAAGCTTGAAATGAGAACAAGCTTTGAGTTACCAAACCCCAGTTACTGAACAACTGGAAAACAATGGCATGGCCGACTGAAGTAATCCCCCCTTGATTAAACAATACCCTCAGCTTGCAGACAGGTCCAAGGGTCAGAGCAGACCCTGCCAGAGGTCCAAAAAGTAGATTTTAGAGTTTAAAATATAACGCCGCATGGTAATGCAATGATTCTTATAGGCTGTATGTAAATGTTATAAGATTTGTAGCTTATACCGCATTGGTTAATGAGAATTAGAATATTCAGCACAGAAGATGATTTATTGGATTGTAAACGGGAACTGCGCATCTTTTTACCTTTCTACTGCAGCTTTCTACCTTTCTACACCTTTGCTTTATTCTCGCTCTCTTGCTTCTCTGACCTGCTTTGGGCTGCATCTGGCAGCTCCTAGCAGGTTCCCTACACCCACGCCCTTCCACAATAAACCTCATGCTCTAAGACCTGACTGCAGAGATCTCTCGTCTCCATCTGTCCCAACCGTCCAAAATCGAGCAACAGGTCACCACACAAAGGTTTTTCACATGGTACTATGGCATTGTTAATCACCAAGTGCCAGAAGGGCTTTTCCAGCATGGAAAATAATCATTTTTATGCTAATGTGTTACGGAGAATTTATTTACAAAGCATTCTGGGGGATTAAAAGACATCTTTTCCTTTCTCAGACGGTGGAGCAGAGTGGGCAGAGCAGTACACAAGAGACTCAGTTCTATTTCCAGCTCTGATAATGGCATGAAATACAGGAGTGGGCCAATTCACTTCACCTACTGTTAAATGAGGTAAGGAATCTTGCCTTATTCACTTAAAAAAATGTTATGAGATCCACTGATTAAAAAAAAACCCCAACAGATCAACATAAAAAAATAAAACCCATCCTTTACAGCAAGTTGCTTTGAAGTCTTCTGCAGATAAATGTTACTCAGAGGCAGCAAGAAAGAGCAAAAGAGTCAGTGATGACTTTAAACAACACATAAATGCTATTTCTATCTTTTGTCCTGCTTTTCTTACTCAGTCTTTCCCTAAATTTCTGCTTTTCCCAGAGAAAACTCCCAAGGTGTGACTTCGCCCACGATCAGACAGATTTATCTGAAACTAGGGTTGGGAATGGCTTCGATTTTTGGAAAAGCAAACACAAGGCTTTTGCAGAGAATGAAACAAAAAAATAAGTGGAAAGCGACCTCTCTCCACTTTTGTACTGAAGGAGAGACGAGGCAGAAGGTGAAGCACAGCCTTGCAAGAACCTTGGTGGATCCCGTTTCTGCGTGTTCAGGCAACAGCAGACCTGGGATGGGCTGAATTTTAGGCCATTCTGCCTGTGCAGACTGTGATGGAGAAGGAAGGTGATGGTGGAGAAGAGGGAGAAGGAGGTCAGGATGGTCTCTTAGGAACTCCAGGAAGGAAGGGACCTCTGGGGTCACGGAATCTGAAATGCCACCACATCTTCCAGAGCCAGCTCAGCATCACCCTCAGCCCCCTTAGGCAGGGTGAGATAATGCACATCTCAAAGTGCAACCTTCCTGCAAAACAGGAGATATTAGAGAACTGAAACAACTGAACTCTTTGACCTGTTTGGGGGCTTTTCATCCTTATTTTTCTCTTTTAGGAGTAAGGAGGCTCCCATCCAGCAGGAAAGGCTGAAACCGAACTCGGGTGCAAGCACTGCCCCCTGAAAGTGTCGATCCCACTGTATTTAAGAATTCCAGCACGGACTTGCATTGACCTACTACCTGCTTTCTCTGGAATGATGAAACACAATTTTCAAATTGATTTCCTGCAGGTTTTACCTTTTCTTTATCTCTTTCAGAATTTACCCAAATGCCTACTAAAAGACTGTTAGATTTCACTTAAATGAAATTTAGTGTAACGACTTTCCAAGTTCATGTGTAGCTCAAGGACTATTTTGGGGGCATTTTTGTTGCCTGGCCATTTCCCCATTTTGTTGTGGAAGTTTAATCTGCTGAAGGGACAGTTGTGATGACTAACTGGGATGGCTGATGGAGGGGACTTAACCTTTGAATGAATGTCAAAGCTTTCACAGGACTGGTTGATCGAAACTGTTTAGGGGTATCCAGGGGTATTGATTATCAGTGTATCTGAATAATCATCCTCATTTTCCAGGGGAAAAGAGGAACTAAGTGCAGCTCAGTGCTTTGTGGCACACTGCCATTTTCCCAGCTTTTTAATGTAACCAGTCATTGATCCTCCAGGGCTCAGCTCAGGGCTGGTGCAGCCCAGACAGTTGGACCAAATCTCACTGCTTTGGACTCTTCTGGAAGTGCTACACGGGCAAACTTCTCCAAAACAGATTCCAGTGTGAACAACATGTCCTGGTGCTCAGCTGCTCCATGATATCCATTCCAATATTTACTCTGCAGCTCCTCAGGGAAGTGAACCTGATTTATTCAAAGCTCATCCGCACGACTGCTAATGAAAATTGTTGCCAGGCTCATCAGCATCAAGAGGATAACTTGAAAACAGAGCACAGCAAGCCTGAGTCATGGCATTCCTTCCATGGGTCCCACTTGCTGGGGAATGTGAGACTTCTGCGTGTCTTCCCACCTGGAAGCCCAGCGATGGCCCTGACTCCCCCTTCCACTCCACAAAAGGTAGGAGAACTCTCACTTTTAAATTAGGTCAGTCTTTACTAAAAGAGCTCATGAGAGGTTCTGAAATTCCAACCTGTGTTTTAAATGGCTTCACACTGAAAGAAAGTGGGTTTAGATTAAATAGCAGAAAGAAATTCTTCCCTGTGAGGGTGAGGAGGCCCTGGCACAGGGTGCCCAGAGAAGCTGTGGCTGCCCCTGGATGTCTGGAATGTCCAAGGCCAGGTTGGACAGGGCTTGGAATAACCTGGGATAGTGGAAGGTGTCCCTACCCATGGCAGGGGGTTGGAATGAGATGATATTTAGGTTCCCTTCCAACCCAAACCATTCTGTCATTCTGTGATTCTATAAACATGTCACTGCATACTCCACTGAATTCCTTCTGCTGTGCCCTTTAAAGAGCTGCTTGAGGAACTGGCTGACACAGAGGGAGCTAAAAGTCAGGAACCCACCTCCCAGGCATGTGGCTTTTGCCAGAAGGCCTTTAGATCTTTTTAACTTTCATGGTCTTTCTAGTTTTTGAGCAAAAGTCTTATTAAAATGCTATAACTATTATGCTGGCTGGCATCTTGCTGCTCTGCATTGCCCATGTGCCCTTTCTCTTACAGTTTTTTCTGCCAATCTGATTAATAAAGTACACTTTTTTGAAGGCATCTCATTGTTGACATTGGGCTCTCTGAGTGATCTGTGACCCAACACCTTTTACAGCTTCAGCCCCATCTCAAGGTTATCCTTGCATAAAAGGCAGGTTTTTTTCTGCAAATTGCTGCCATGGATTTGGCCATTTAACAGTGATTGGGTGTCACTGAAGTGCTCAGATAAAACCTGTTGTTCTCTGCTGGGCTGTGACACTCTCTGCCCTCCAACTCCATGGCCTCTGTGACATGGCACTGTTTCATCTGCTGTTAATAGCCATAAATCCATGGCTGAATGTTAATGGCACTCCAAGTTTCAGAGCTGGCTCAGTCTGTTAGGTTATTAGCAAAAGGCACAGATTTTGCTGTGGATTAGACACAGCTCTCTCCTTGGAGAGCAGAGCCACAAGGGTTATCTCAAATCTGCGCAGGAAAGGATGCTCAGATAAGGAGCGTGGTTATATCCCTTTGGACTAAACCAAGCAAGCTGCCAGAGGATTCCCAAAACATTTAGGATTACACCCTTATCTCATGTATCTCTAGGGAAACTTTGCATAACTGGAGGTCAGCAAATATATGGTTTATTTTGCTTAATTTCTCATTAACATAAACCTGTTTTCAATGCTGGGAAGGTCATTGGCTTGATGTCACACTCAAGTCTGAGAAATGCTGCAGTTTTGGACAAGTTTAACATAATTGAAAAACTTTGGAATGCTTTGGTTCTGTTACTTGCTTAAGTACTGTACTAGTTTGAAAACAAACCAGCGGGAGATTGCAAGTCAGAATTGTAATTTAATAGAAAAAAATTAAATAAACGAAATAGTACAAGGAAAAAAACTCTGACAAAGTTGGATACAACCTGACACCCTGTTAGTCAGGGTGGTGGTAGCAGTCCAAGTAAAGTGGTTCTGTTGAAGCAGTGATCCTGTAGAAAAGTATGGTCTCCACCTGAAGGTCCAGTGGTAGTTCTCGTCCTCTGGGAATCCAGTAGGCAGGGCTGAACTGTGCAGTTCCAAAGCCCAGGTTATATCCAGCTGGGAATGCTTGGCTCCTCCCCCCTGGTCGGAGCATTTTACAATGGGATGAGGTAATTCCAGTGAAGTAATTCCGATGAGGTAATTCCATGAGTCATGGAGTGGGATCTTGACGGCCCATTAACAGAGACAGCACCCGGAGGGAGTTATCAGGGGTGAGTCATGACAGGAGATATCAAACAGTGCCCCACCTGTTTTAACAGCTTGTGGAGATGGTAATAGAATATATCTTATATTGCAACCTAGGACAAGTACACTCTGCTAGAGCAAACACCGATTATTCTCTCTTCTCCTCCCAGCATTGTCACCTCAGTTGCTCTATCGCCTTGACATCCTGGATAAATGGGCATAAATGACAAATGCTAATAAATTCCTGTGCCATTCACACAGGTCAAGAAAACAAGCAAACAGAAGATTAATACAACTGAATCAGATACTGCTTGCAGAATAATTAAAGTCTTGAAACACAGCCTTTCTCTGTTTTTAATAATGAATGTTTGTAAATCACCGTTGCCACCTGAGATCATTCAGCATCTCTTCTGCCTTATAACTTTCAGCCTAATTTTAGTAATGAGTGTTTTCCCAGTCAAACAATGTTCCTGAGATTTAAAGTTTGCAGATTAATATGCACATCAAAAATAAGTACATCACCTCTAATATCTCCCCAGTGGCCAGGTTTTACTTTGCATGGCTGAATTGTTATGTGTAATTAATATTGGTGTGATTACAGTTTGCCAGATTAAATGATGTGCCCGTGGAGTAATAACTGCTCCACAGAAGTTCTTTGCAAGCAGGAGGGATGTAGGAAATCTTGGTGACTTCCTTCTGCCTGCTGCAGCCTGTTTGCCTCCAGATCATGTAATTTTGGTGAGGTTTAACAGGTAAGTGGTGTTGACATCCCTCCTGTTGGTCCATGCCAAAGCCACCAATCAGCACAGGAATTAATCCCTCTCTGGAAGCTGTAGGATGCAAGAAATGCTCTCAAGGTGCCAGATGTTGGGTGAAACTTCACCAGCTCTGGTAGATTCAGATATCCTCTGCAGTGTCATTCTTAAAAAAAAAAAAAAATAAGCTAAATAAATTTAACTCAAGCTAAACAAATTTTTAGCATTTAAAGTTTATTAATAATATTCCTGTTCTGTTCTATTTGCCAGAGGAATTGGCAACGAAGTGTAGGGGCAATATAAGAAATGGTCACAGATTTGATGGAGCCACCATCCCTGGGATTGTTGAACAAAGTGTGGATATGCCACTTGAGGATATGGCTTAGTGGTGAACAAGGTGGTGGTGCTGGGTTGAAGGCTGAACTTGATGGTCTTCAGGTTTTTACAACCTTAATGATTTTATGATTCTATGATTTGATTCTGGAAAAAAAGTCTTTGCAGGAACCTGTGCCTCAGTTTCCCCTGTGATGTTACTGACCCCAGTTCAGGAACTGAGAGGAATTTGTGAACATAATCCAAAGTGCTGGCGCTTCACAGGCACTTCTGCCACGCACAGCCCTGGGGTTTCTGGTGGTCAGGTTCATCAGTCACAGCCCTAGTGCTCCAGACCATCTGTGCCCTGACCCTCACAGGTCCCATTTCTGTTGCTGTAATTCCAGTTATGTGTATTTTTACCATCTCCCTTGGTTTTCAGTTACACAAAATGATCTCTACAAAGATGTGCTGTTTATTTATAGCTTGTAAGGGACCCAACAATGAGAGGCAGACTGCACTAAAAGAAGCAGCTTGTTCTCACTTTTTATTCTCCATCCTTTTGTTTGCTGCATAATCAAACATGGTTTTGCTCTTTTGAATTTTCCAGACTGTTAACTGCCCACAATTGTGTTTTCTGAGTAAGCCTTGTATCTTATTTGTAAAAAACTCCACTATTACTCCTTTTACATGTACAAAGACATTTTTTTCCTTCCCCTCACAGAAAACATCCTAAATTGTGCAAAAATGGGAGGTCAAGTGTAAGAGAGATACTCTGACTGTTCTCACCTTGTTCTTCACCAGCCTAACAAGAAGTTGGTCTCATCTTCTCCCTCCTCTCGTGTCTTCAGCGACACCAATGCAAGCACAGAATGATGTTTTGTGTTTGTTTTCCATACCCTCTGCCTTTCCCTGTCTCTCTCTATCCAACTCCAGAAGCTAAGAGCTGCTGAGATTTTCTGGATGCTTTCAGAGTGATTTTTCTAACTCCTCAAGCTCTTAAAAGCCTCGTTGCCACTACAGAAACCCAGACCATCATCTTTTATTTTGCCTTGACTTCACTTTCTCCACCGTCCCCCACTCCGCTTTCAGCAGGCTACAAACACAGCATCTCCATCAGAACTAAAAATGCCCCCCATGACCAACTCTGGGGTAGAGCAGAAACCCTCAAAGGAATGTGCTTCACTTTTTTGTTCTGACTCAATGCTGTAAAGCTTCTCAGCACACCCCATGCCTGGAAGGCATTTTACCCAACACAAATGTTTTGCTGCAGTAACTCCATCAGCTTTCCCCTGCTGCTGCTGCAAGTTCGATCAGTGTCAGTGCAGCAGGGCTGGCACTGGGTGATTATGCAAATAAAATCCCGAATTACCAAATTGCAATCACAGTGCAAGTGCTATTAGCACCTGACTCATCCATCACTACCTTATTAACCACTGTGATCAGTGTGAGCTGTGAGCAAATCCTCTGGTCTGTCTCTAAACACAGCCATCATTTTGGTGGTTCCATGTTGGAGCCACATGGATCAAGCAATTATTTCATAAGTAAAAGCAAAAGGCACAATGGCAGAATGTCACCTCCTGTTCCATTAGCCAGGTCAGAGATACATCAGCAAATAAACAGCCTGGGAGAGCTTTTATTATGACTGCCACGTCTGAAAACTTTCTCTACTATTAGATATCATACAATCTAAGAATTATGGAATGGTTTTGTTGGAATGGACCTTAAAGATCATCTCATTCCAACCCCTGCCATGGGCAGGGACACCTTCCACTATCCCAGGTGACTCCAAGCCCTGTCCAGCCTGGCCTTGGGTGCTTCCAGGGATCCAGGGGCAGCCACAGCTTCTCTGGGCACCCTGTGCCAGGGCCTCCCCACCCTCATATGGAAGAATTCCTTCCCAATATCCCACCCAAATCTATTCTCTTTGAATTTGAACCCATTCCCCTTTGTCCTGTCACTCCAACGCTCTTGTAAAATGTCCCTCTCCACATAGATATAAATATATCTGCTGCAACTCTAAACTGGGTGACCCATCCCAGAAACAAGCTGCTCTTTGTCTTGGGAATATTTAGTGTTGCCAAAATGTGATGTGGCTGCCAGAGTTCTTGATCTCAGTCAATTCTGGTTCCTCTTCTGCCTTTTTGGTCCAGAATTTCTCAAAAAAATATTTTGCTTGATGCAATCTATTGTAAATCAACCAACCCAAACCAATTTTTTTTTTCCTTTTCAATGCATACATAAATATTTATAGGTATGTACATAAATCCTCCTTATATGCTTTGCTGGGATTTTCAGCATAGTGGTTGAGAGCAGGAATGATTCTTATTGAATTCAGGTTCTGCCAAGTTTTTGTGACAGTTTCTGGATTCCTGGATTAGAAATGGATCTATATATGTGGTTCTTTACCAACTCGCTCTGAATCCCAGGCACAAAATTTTCAATAATCATGGAGAAACTTGAAAAAAAAAACAAGTGAAGGATTTGTTTAAAATATTTTTAAATTGTTTGTGCATCAAAAAGTATTTCAGACAACTCAGGTTGCTTCATGTCCTTAAAAATCCAGAGAGTTTATATTCCTTTAGACACAGCATTCCTTTTTCCCTGCTAGACAGCTGATGTATGTGATTTGTGTATCTGGGTTAAGCTGGTTTATCTGAGAATTTTAGAGGGAATCAAAGGGCAAAATGTGTTTTGACGCTTCATTTTACAAGTACATTTGTTCTGCCAAACAATTAATTCTTTCAATTCTTCCAAATGGGAAATCATGCTTTCTGGCCCATGAGCAGACTCGTTATTTCTGACCAGAGAGTATGAAATATAACAGCCCTTTTCGCAGCTATCAGTCCGTGTGACACCTACAATTTACAGCGTTTGTAAATACAAAGGGAATTAATGCCAGGTGAGGTTTGCAGAGCGCCTGGGAATCGGATACACTTTGGAAGGCCACTGAGCGAGGATCACAGACAAATCTGTTGAAGGGACACGCCCGGCACAGCGACTTGGAAACGTTTCCTCACGGCGGTAGCGGTGCTGGGCTCAGCAGTTTCACATGTCTGGGTAAGCGCTGGCAGGATTCACCCCTCCTTAAATTCCTGCGCTTTTACGGAGCTGTCTGGACATGCAGGAACAAGATCTAACTATAGCTGCCTTAGTTCTGCTGTTCATGCCAATCAAAACAGTCAAGGACTTGGGACATTAGCACCCTGCTATCTCTTTGTCTGTACGTATTGCAACCCGTAAAAAAGGGGAATTAACTCTTTCTCTCTTCCTTCCCAACCTTTTTTTTTTCATTTTCTGTAATTATTCTGCACTTGCAATTCATTCTTTTCAGCATCTTTAGCTTGTATCACTTGAATTTTTGGCTTTGGGGATTATCAGAGGATTGAAACGACCGTAATATTCACCCCTTCAGCCCCTGTAAGAAACACTGAAAAAACCAGAGGTGATAAAAGCAAAAATCTCTCCATGGAGGTGTTCCAGAGTCATTTGGGCATGGCCCTGAGCAACCTGGTCTGGTGAAACCTGCTCTGAGCAGGGTGTTGGACTGGGTCATCTCTGAAGGCCCCTTCCAACCTAAAACTTGAAGTTATGCTTCTCTGAAATTCTGGTTCAACCACATTTCCCCTCACAGCCAATAGCAAGTGTGTTGGCCAGACATCCTCATTCCCAGTAGAGTGATTGGGACCTAAGAAATGTAGTCAAATGAATGTGGTACAGTGCCTAAATTTTAAATTCTTGTTCACCATGAGCTGTTTGTCGTCCCTCTTACAAAAAGATGGCAGTATCCAGAATTTGGGAGAGTGACTGACCAGCTAAAAACTCCTTGAGCGTAACTCATTACCATCAACAATTCTCTGTCATCTCCTTTCTGAATTAACAGAGGAGCTCATCACAAGCCAGAAATTTTCTGTAGACCAAAGTCACCAGGATTTCTGTGCCAAAATCAGTCCTAACCATGACCACATCATTAGACACCTCTCTTGGCTCCTTTTTCGGTTACTACCCAAATTAAAAGTGTAATAAAAGGCAATAAGAATACACCAACCCCTGAAAAATCATAGCATGTGGATGTATTAAATTCATTTCCAGTAGATTCACAGCAATATGATTACACACATTTTAAGAGTGTTATGTCACATTAAAATGGTTTAAGAGAGAGAAATCGTTGTTATGATAGTGATTGATTTTTATTTACAACCTGGTGCATTCCCATCTCTGCAGGGCACTTTCCTCTTTCACAGCAGTGGGAATTCCTGACAAATGTTCCTCGTGTGCTGCTGTCATTCATCCATTCTCCTGTATCACTCAGCTGATTATTCCTTCTGGGGCTAGAATTTTACCTTTGGCCTTATTGAGTTTGACTTTATTTTTTTCCAGATGATTTTCCCAATCCAGACAATTTTCGTTTTCAGTCTTGTCCTTCTGCACGGATTGCAAATGTGATCAGTCTGTAGAATTTCGAACTCATTAATAAAAATTGTTGACTGGTACCCGCCCAATGGAGATTTATGCTTTTGTTTCTTAATACATCATTGTGGTCTGATACTTCTCAGAGAATAGTTATTAATGCTTTGCTATTTTTCAGTCAAATTCCAGTACAATAAATAGCAGCATTATCTAATCTTTAATTCTCAAAATTGCTTAGGACAGTATTTAGTAAATAATGTCCAGACCTTAAGTCATATCTAATATCTGTGGGGTTTTTTCCGATCCTCCAGGCCCACTGTTTTGTCAAAAAAAGAGAAATTAAAATTCTTCAACATAGGTTGTCCTTAAAAAAATAGGTTTTGGCTGTTATTCATACCTCTGTTGTATTCTTCATGCTTATAGACTGAGGATTTATTTCAAAATTATTCTGAAAACTGGAACGATGCTGACTCACTGTATCCTGCTTTCCAAAGGCTGGCACCCGGTAACTCTTTTCCCACCTCAGCCCCACCCCATGTCCCCAGAGGTCATTCCCATAACTCTGTGGGTTATTCCAGTTACCTCCCATAATGCACACAGGTGAATGTTGTCAAGCACAACCTCTGAAGCACCTTCCTGATGCAAATATTTTTTTCTCCCATTTTAAGTCTCATTTACTGTTTCTTTTCAGTAATGTTAATTCTGACAAGTACCTTACAACTTCCTTGAACCATTTTCCATGTTGCAATAGTCTGTATGCGTTCCTTTAACAGAAATTTCCTAAGGCATTGCCAGTTCTCCACAATTTTTCAGCTTAAAAAGTTCCGTTCTGGGTCTTAACTCCTTCCATTTGACCAAATGCATTTTTCTGAAGACCATCAAGAATTTCTTGCACTCTTTTCCTAGACTCATTCATGCTGGTTTAGTCTCATCCAGACTCTCCTCTTTCTCCATGTTCTCAGTCTGTTTCTACCTATTCTATGAAAAGTCATAACATCTCTTTTTTTCTTTGCTTAGATTTGTTTCGTTGGTTGGATTTATTTTTTTAGTTGCCCACCAAAAATTAAGGCTTATTAATGTCCAGAGTTTGCTGGGTTCTTTATACACCCTGCTGCACTCTCCTTTTCAGACATGTCAAAGAATTTCTTTCATGCATCCCCCAGTTGCTATTAATAGGTATCACTGTGATTAATTCAGCTAATTTTCCAGAAATTGATTCAAAGCTGTATTTCACACTGAGAGTTGGAAGATGGCTTTGGCACTTAATGAAGATGTCATAGAAACACAGAAAGGTTTGGGTTAGAGGGACTTAAAGCCCATCCAGTGCCACCTCCTGCCATGGGCAGGGACACCTTCCACTATCCCAGGTGGCTCCAAGCCCCATCCAGCCTGGCCTTGGACACTTCCAGGCATCCAGGGGCAGCCACACTTCTCCAGGCACCCTGTGGACTCACCATCAGTTTCTGTTAAGGATAGAGTCACTGCCTGTGAATTTTGATAAAATCCTACAGCTTTCTGAGTTTTTAGGTGATCCATGCTCCTCTCGTCTTGATTTGCACACATCCAGTTAAAAAAAAATTACTTTGAGTGGGGTGTCCATAATGATCAACGGTGATTGCCAAGACTTAGAGGCAAGAATACAATACAAATGAACAAAATAAATGATCCAGCACTGGTCAGCTTGTGTGAGAGCATTTGGATGAACATCCCAGTAATGTGAGCATGTATCACACCCTGGCATGTCCTGCCTTGGCTACAAGTCTCAATTCCATGACCATCACTGGAATTTGCCAATGAGGAGCCAACCCAGTTTCTGAAGAGAAGCTCCAATTAAGCAAATCTCTCAGCTGAGTAGTTTTTCCTAATAGGAGCACGCTGCTTTGAGCATATTGTTTGGAAGGACATAGCCTCGCTTTGGGAAAGTCAGCACTGCAAGAATCCACTCAAGCTGTCCAGCAGATACTTGGGAATTAAGCATGTCATATGAGAAGGAAACAACACATTTTCTAATCTTTGCCAACCACAGGGAGATTCATCCCTCTTATTCTTGTCCTGAGATGGTGACCACGATAAGAACTGACTTAAATCCCACAGACCTTGTTTTTGCTTGCAAATTGGCTTAAGCTCATCCCCTAATCAGGTAATTGAACCATTTATGTGTCTTGGCTGAATCCCAGTCCGGGTTCATCTCTTATGAAATTATTCCAGGTCATTAGTCAGTCTGGTGATCCTGAACCAGTCACTATGGGAAAATACAATGCTTACAGCCCGAAAAGAGAAGAAGACCAAGGCAGAGTTCACATAAGAACTATAGATCCTTCGTCTTAGTCTTGGGAGAGATCTGTCAGATCCCAGATCCCAGAAGACTGTCCCAGATTCCCCTCCCTTCCTTCAGCCTGGCCTGTAGAGCTGAACACCCACCAAGCCTGCCACAGGGTCAGGAGTGCCACCAGGACGATGGCAGGGCCACCTCCCTTCCTGCCAGTCCTGGTACCCACTGAGCCCATCGCTCTTGTCCTAGACTCTTGCTTGGAGTAGACCAGGGGATGGAAGGGGCAGCACAAGTCAGTGAGGCACACCAGCCCTAACAGGGCACTGCTGAGGTGACAAAGTGCTTCACCCACGTGTGCATTTTGTTGAGAAGGGTTCTCCATTGATGACGTTCCTAGAACTGACTTCAAAATTGTCTGCCTTGTACAGAGTCAGGGAGAGCTGGAACATGGCATGAAATCGTGACACATCCTCCAGCCCTTTTCCTCTGTCTACCATTGCTTTTGGCTCAGAATTTCCTAATTTATGGAGTGCCACAATGGTTTTCTGTGTTTTGTTTTCCACTGCTAACTTTCGTGGTGCTTGTTGTTTTACCCTATTGAGCTTTGGGCTGGTTTATAGAAATCCCAGGTATTTATGGAATTGCCTATTATAGAGCCAAGAGCTTGTGGCATTTTGGGGTACCTTGTGTGAAAGGAGATAATTCGTTTAGTCCCTGAACTGACACAGCTGAGGCCACTGCTCCAGCTGGATGTATCACACTGTCCTCACCACATTCAGATTCAGCTCTTCAAGCTGCTGTAAAAACCCCCCAAATTAGTTTTTCCTTCATAAATCCAGCTCATTACTTTTAAAGAATTAGAAAACACCCCTGGATGTATTCAAAAACAGTTATATGGACCATGAACATGAAAGGATTTTTTACACTAAATTGTGCCACCAGCTCCCTTCTTTGTCAGTTCCATGGGTTTGCAGATTCATTACATCAATACCATGAAAAGAAGGTGAATTTAGGAAGAATTTCTTCACAGAAAGGGTGGTTAAACATTGGAACAGGCTGCCCAGGGAGGTGGTGGCTGCTGTCAGCATCCGTGGAAGTGTTCAAGAAACGAGCAGTGGCACCCAGTGCTCCGGTCTGGTTGGCAAGGTGCTGTTTGGTCAAAGGTTGGACTCAATTATGGAGACTTTTTCTAACCCTTAGGATTCTCTGAAGCCTGGTGGGAACTCAGGAGACCAGAAGTCAACTCTGCATGTTATCAGCATCCTGCTGCTTGGCCTGTAACAAGTTGTATCTCTGGCTTTCCTCCAACAATTTCATTATTCTATTTCCACGGGAAATTCTGGGGGGACGAGTTTACTGAACCATCTCATGAAAAGGCCTCACTCCTCCTCTTTCCCCAGTATGAACAGGAAAAGTGGCCTTGCTGGGATGAGAAAAAAGTCTGGAGAATTTTCTCTGGCAGTGGCAACAGCCTGAGAAAGAGCCTAAGAGCAGAGCAGGATAACACACACATCCTCTGCTGAGTATTTGCCACCTAAACTCTCACCACAGTGTACAGGTGCATTCTCCTCCTGCAGCTGGAGGCAGACTTGATATAATAGAATCATAGAATCATAAAATCACAGAAAAGTTTGGATTTGGAGGATCCTTAAAGACCATCTCATTCCATACCCCTGCCATGGGCAGGGAAACCTGCCACTCAACCAGTTTGCTCCAAAGTCCAGCCTGGCCTTGGACATCCTTCCAAGGATGGATCACCCACAACTTCTCCTGTTATTTATCTCTGTCTTTGGTATCCTCACCAGCCCTTTTCTCCTCCTTTAATGCATTTCTTGGCAATTTTGGCTGCATTTTGCTTCAACAGCTAATCTGCAGCCAAAAGAATATCCAACCTCAGATAATCATAATTTGGCAGCTGTGCCACAGTCATCACTGTCAAAATGTGTCCACTGTGTAGGAAAAATCAGAATTTCCCACTAGGAAGCACGGCACCCAACTGTTTCATAAAATAAGATGTGATCACAGGTGACCACTCTTCCATAAAGAGATTTTTATACTTTGTTGTGCTGAAAATACACAACTGGGTGCTAAGAGCTCTCCTAAACAAATTATTTTCCTAGGATTCAACAAGCTATTAACATTCATGCTAATTTTGCTCACATTCTCCCTCTCTCCTGACCCCCCAGTACTCTGCTAAGGTAATCCCAATACATGGAATTATTTGGAATGAGGAAGCATTCCTGGATGGTGAGGACCTGACTTCTGGTCTGTGTTGGCTCCAGGAATTGGCTGTTATGTTCTCCATAAACAAACACAACCTAAGGCAAACATTTGCTCCTCACACTTTCTCCACACAGCTTCAAACATCAGGAGGGGAAAAAAAAACTCCATGACCGCCCTCTCCGCTTTCCATAACTTCTGTGTTCATTTTTCATGTTTTATTTTCCCTCATCCTGGAAGCAAAGCAAAGCAGGAGAAAGCATTAGCATCTAACCACAGTAATTTCCTGAATTCCAGAGAACTGCTGTCAAAACCAAGGATTCACTCTCTGCTGGGACATCTGTGTCAGATTACTGCACTTCCCTGTTTGCTCCTGCATTGTGGCCCGCAATCAGCTGCTACTCCAGAAGCTGGGAAAAAATGTGTTGCTTCCCTACTGTTATTCAGTGTATTCTTACTAATTTCTCTCTGCCTCACTTTCCAGATTTCTGCCTCTAATCTGCACCATTTTCTCCCACTGGCCGTCAAGCTGCTGATAACACTCACTTTGCCAGAGATGTATTTTAATTCTTTTCCTCTCTGTATATTTTTATTCTAGTCCCTACTAAAAATAATTACAATAATGACTGATTCTTTGACCTGATTCAGCTCTTTACGTAGCTGACGCAAGCAGATTATTCATTGTCTTCTCCAAAGAATTTTCCATGAGTCTTTGGAAGTCATGTCTTTTGTCTGATTGATTCATTGACTCAAGATCCCCAAGCACCAAGATCAGAAAGATTCCTTTGGATAGTACCTCCTGGGAGTTTGCTCCTGATCTCCACGTCAGACCTGGATTTTTCTTGGAAAGTACTAACACAGACCGACCCTATGGATTAACCACCAGAAGAAATCATGACCCTACCAAATGCCCTGAGACGATTTTTAAGGTCCCTTCCAACCCAAACTATGATTCTAGGCCTCTATGACTGCCAAGGAAATGCTTGAGAAGGAAAAAGAGGGAGGTACACGGGATAGCCCAGGCACAGACAGTCTCTATTAAATGGTGGCTCTTTGCACATTGGTGTTGCCAAAATATCCTCAGACCAAAATTCAGCTCTCTCAGACTTTACAACTCCCCCAGCCTTGAGGGGCAACTGAGCCTGGCTCACCAGGGACCATGGTGACCCAGAAATCTAAATGTGGAACAGAAAATTTGGCTCCTTTCCCTGAAGGATCTTGGTTAATACCTTTGTTTCTTTGTCTTTAACTGTGGGATAATATGCAAAATATTTCTGCAGTTTCTTTCCAACCCCTTCCTTCTATGTGGAATGTATAATCTGAAAGGCACACTCGGTAAATGAGGCCACCTCCTCACCAGTGGGAGACCTGATCCTACTTTTGGGGTTTGGATCTACCACCTTCCTCCCTGGCAGGTCAGAAAATAAGGTGTGTGCTACAATCACCGGGTGGTTGCTTGAAAAGTTTCAGCTTTAAAAGTTCACCCAACAATGCTGCCCAAGATCCCTTGGAGCAGCAAAAAAGAGGAGGAGGTGACCATCTCCCCTTCTCAGCAGCCATTGGTAAGGCTGCTGAACTTCCATGGGATTTGGGAACCATCTGGAAGAATTCCAAACCCTATCAAAGTTCATTTGCAGAAACAGGACTTGTACCAAAACACAAAACCACCAGTGAAGAAATTTGGAAGCTGCAGCTCCGTAACATTTCCCACCTGAAGAGCCATCCTTACAGTGGGAGGTCTGACTCAAGGCTTCTCATTTAAGCTTTGCAAGGGCATCCTTGCTGCATCCTTGGGCATTCACCTGGAAAATACATCTGCATACAGCCCCTGGCTCCCAAAGCAGCTGCTCTTCCAAGCTCTGGAGCCCCAGGCATGTTTTTCTCTATCCACTGCCCGTTCTTCTCCTGCCAGCAGAAAGCCCTGCCCTGGAAGGCCAAGTTCACTGGCTGCAATGACAGAGCAGCCCAGGCTCACTTGGGAGCAGCTCATAAGAAACTGATGCTGCCATCCAAATGCTGGATAGTAATAAGGTTCCTTTAGCAAAATGTGTCTTAATGGGCCTTCTCTGACCCATTCACCTCCAGACCAGAGAGCTCTCAGTAATGTGGTTTTGCTTGTACTGGCCAGGACAAATCTGTTATTCTCTTCTGGCTTCTAAATCAGAAATGCAGCCATGCAGTCACTGGAGGGGCAGGGGGAAGAGAGCAAGGCAATCCCACACGTGCCCTGCTAAAGCAAACATCTGGCTAATGCCTTCACACGGCCATTGCTACTCCTGTTGCTAAATTCATTACCCTTTCAGCTCTGTGGGTTGCAGCACATTCAATATTCGGACCAGCAGCCAGAGACATTATTCAAATACATCTCAAATTTGGATATTTACTCTGGTGCAATCTCTTTATTGGAATTAATATTCCCAGACTCAGAAGCTTTGGGGTTAACATCACTCAAGGGGACATTTCTTGTTGGATTAATAGGGAGATTTGCAGAACATGAGGGTTCAAGTAAAAAGACCCACAAATGCATTTCTGACTTCCATGGGAATGTCAGGGGAGGCTGACTGATCAACAAGGTGCTGAAACAGGGAGAAGGAGATGTTCCCCTCCTGCTCTCAGTGCTGCCATAGGATTCCACTTTGGAATGGATTCCATTTGATCAGAAGAAAAAAGCCAGGCATCACAGGAGAGGTGTAACTCTCTCAGCCCCTAACTGCCCATCCTATAGAGTTAAAGAGGTCTTGAAGATTGTGATGCAGAGAGATGGCTGAGCTCAGTCCCACCTTTGCTTTGAAAAGAAACCAAAGAAACCACCACCAGGAAGTAGGAGACAAACAAAACTGGTGACTGAAGACATCAGTGCAGGAGAAATTGTCTTCCAGGTGAAGTTTTCACAGTGAGCCACCCTCACATCATGGCTGTACCTCCACCCTGTGTCCTTGCCCACAAATCATCAGCTCCAACACCTTTTATTGACTCCCATCCCGAGGTGGACGTGAGGTGAGGAGCCCAGTCAGGGGGTGAACTTCCTTGATGCCACAGAAATAAATGAGTCTATTTGTCATCCTTTAGTATTTTAGGCGGCTTATTAAAAACAACCCAAAACCTCACACATTGAACCCAGATCTTTTTAGTCTGTCACAAGGTAGCTGCTAAAGTAACTGGTTAATTCTTACTGAAGGCAGCACCAGCCAGTTTGCAGAGGCTAATTTTAGTCTGAGCCTGTGCCACTCGTTTTTGTGCCATGTTTTAATATTTGCTTGTACTTACTTGTGTTAAGTTGAAGTGTGGAAGCCTGCAAGCTCCCTGTGTTCCCTTAGGAAAGCAAACAAGCTCCTGGGAAAAATTACAATGTAACTTATAGAAATAGTATGTGTTTATATTTATGCATCATGTGTTTATATTTATGCATCATGAAAAGAGAATTATGAAAAGTTTAAGTCTGTTGGGCTTTATCAGAGTCAAGACCATTGCCTTGCTTCTAAAGCAGCCTCCTGGCCTAGACTAACACATGTGGTCATGGCCCATCTCCGCCAACAGTGCAACTCCAAGGCCACCCAATGTCACCTCCTGCCCTCCGTTCTTCTCTACTCCTGGAAGCCTGAGGGACTGACTCGGGGAAGGTTTAGGTTGGATTTTAGGGAAAGATTTTTCCCCTAGAGGCTGGTGGAGTACTGAACAGGCTCCCCAGGGAATAGTCCTGGCCCTGAGGCTGCCAGAGCTCCAAGAGTGTTTGGACAGTGCTCCCAGGGACAATCCGAGAGAGTGGGATTTTTGGGGTGTCTGTGCAGGGCCAGGTGTTGGACTGGATGGTCCTGGTGGGTCCCTTCCAGCTCAGGATATTCTCTGATTCTATGAAGTCCTAGATTGGCGTTCTTTTCCAAAAAACTCTTCTCAGGTTTTTATTTATGAGCCAAAGAATCAACCACGAGAGGCAGACCTTGACAAATCAGAGGGGCTTTGGTGCAGGGCTCCTTCCATACCTGCCATTTGAGGCAGCTGATGGTCTGGATTTCTAACTGGTAGGAAAACATACAGTAATGGCAAATGAACGCTGACATTTCGGTGAAGTGAAATTTCGCAAAGAAACGAAACTGCCAACAGAAATATTTTTCTGTGATAACAGAGCAATTCTTTGTTGCAATTTTGACCTTTTGTAGCATTTTTATTTATATATTTGGTTCTGCTGTGATTTATCTTTTATGCTGTTATTATTTCATTCTATACATCAGCCACTGCTCTTTTTACATCATCATTAGCAATTGTTCTGCTAATTGCTAATTCTTTTAGTAATTCTGAAGTAATTTGCCTTCTGTTTTGCTCATTCCTCCCTGAAAAAAATTGTGTTTTGAAATGTGGATCTAAAATGTTCTACTTGGTACTGGAGTGGTTTATTACACGGTTTTTAGCAGAGCAAAAGGCAAAAAAATAAAAAGAACTCTTAGGAATGCTTCATTTTGAACACATCAACATTCCCACTGAAATAACAAACATGTCCCACCAGCCCTATAAACCACACTTATCTGCTGGTTCTATCTACCCATCCCACCTGCCTCGGCCTCCCAGAGAGCAGCACGGCACTCAGGGCTGTTCCCCTTCCTCACAAAAAGCATCTTTCCCTGGCTCCTGCCCACTGGATCAGGCTGGGACTGGGATGTGGGGTAGAGGCCTGCACCTCCTAAATGCCCACATTCCTTGTGTATCCATAGGCTGATGGCCTGGAAGATGTTTTACCACCTCACTTTATGCCCTGAAAAAGGTGCTTTGCCACTTCATTTCATCCCCCTTTTTGTCTGGAGCTTTGAGGGGCTTCAGTTTGCCTCAGCCTTGCTCCTCCACTTGCCGTGTCAGCTCTTGCATCCAGGAGGCCAAAACAATTTCTGGTTCTCAGAGAGTTCACTGTAAATCACAGCAGGGATCTGCCAAAGCACCTTCCCTGCACTGAGAGCGTGGCCAGAAAGGAGTTCATGTGTTTGGTAATTCTTTTCCCACAGGAGGGCATTGAGACCCTGTCGTTGTTGAGCCGATGTCGGAACAAGGAGCGGTCGAGATTAAATGGCAAAAGAGGTTAATTTATTTATTAAATTCAGCTTTTATATACAAAATGGACTCTCACTTGATTGGCCATTAGCTGTACGCCTCCTGCAGCTAATTGGCCACCTGGATCCATGAGAGCTCAAACACCTTTATCTTTGTTTACATAAACAAACAGATTCTTTCTCAGGAGAAAGAGGTTTCTGTGCTGTCACAAGACCCCACCTGCACGGCTGAGTCCAGCTCTGGGTTCCTCTGCACGGGAAAGATGTGGACTTGTTGGAGGGGGTCCAAAGGAGGCCACAGAGATTCTCCAAGGGCTGGAACATCCCTGCTATGGAAACAGCCTGAGACATTTGGGATTGTTCAGCCTGGAGAGGCTTAGAGCCCCTTCCAGTACCTCAAGAAAGCTGGAGAGGGACTTTGGACAAGGGCCTGGAGTGACAGGACACAGGGAATGGCTTCCCACTGCCAGAGGGCAGGGTTAGATGGCATATTGGGAAGAAATTCTTCCCTGTGAGGGTGGTGAGGCCCTGGCACAGGGTGCCCAGAGAAGCTGTGGCTGTCCCATCCCTGGAAGTGTCCAAGGCCAGGCTGGACGGGGCTTGGAGCACCCTGGGGTAGTGGAAGGTGTCCCTGCCCATTACAGGGGGTTGGAAAGAGATGGTCTTTAATGTTCCTTTCAACCTAAACCATTCTGTGATTATTTTTCCTTTTTTTTTCTATTCAGTTGCTCCAAAATTAAATTAAAAACCTGTAAGAGGAAGGTAATAAATTGCTCTCTGCATCAGCTGACACCAGGCAAAGAAAGTTTAGACTGCACCAGAAACCTTTCAACCAAGAGGACAGGGAGTCCACTGCAGGAGGAAAAAGCCACCATGAAGGAAGGTTTTGGAACAGACAAATCCATCTTCAGGAAAGAGGCTTGGGCCAGATCTCCTTTGTCCTTCCCATGTGTGCTCTGAGTTCACAGCACTGCAGCAGGGGAGCAAACAGTTAAAAACCAACCCATACCCAAACCAGCCACATTCACATGGAAAGGAGAAAACTGGGAAAAAACAGTAAATGTAGTAATGGCATCGATGTGATAGTGGCTGGGATGGTTTGTGGAAGCAGGAAGGCAAAGGGAAAGGGAATTGTAATCCATGTCTGAGCAGTTTTAGGTAGATATCATAAGAGGATGCTCAAAGTTTCTTTTCCCCCACCTTTATCATTCAGTTAACAAATCTATTTCCTTCTCCTTCCCACCTCATTAATTAAGCCATAAACATTCAAAGCGTGGCCTGATTTTTGCTAGACTTAAATAAAATTGCAGGAATACAAAAATACCAACAAAACATGCATTCATCACAAAAACTTCACTTACATCAACAAAAAGAATTCACCACAACAAAGTCAAAGTTACTTCATAGAATCATGTAGGTTGAAACAGAATCACATCACAACAGCAACAGAAGTGGAGATTTTACACCCTCTCCACCTCTCATTCACAATTAAAGTTCCCCACAATTCTAATGCTCTGCAGCAATTGCCCTGTCCAGGTTTTGCCCATTACTTCTCCCAATAACTGTCCTGATCTCCAGTTTCTCCAGACCCCCCATGTTTGGAAACAAAAGGTGCAGCAGGACAGGCTTGAGCCATCCCTTGCAATCACTTTGAGCCTGTTTTTAATATGTTTGAAGACCTGGGATCGGCACAGGAGCCAGCAGAGCTGGACATGACCTCAGAGGGACAAGCAGTGAAGACTTATCCCGGCTTCCCAGAGGATTTTTGGATGCCCTGCCCAAGGAAAGGCAAACCCACCTTTACAAACACTTAAATGTTATGAATTTGCCACTGTTCTGCATTGGCTGTGAGCAGGATCCATTTCTCCCAGCTCTGGATCCAGAAGATGCTGCACGCAGATACACCATGGATAATCTTCCTTTGCAGAGCAAGGGCAGAATCTCAGAATGGTTTGGGTTGGAAAGGACCTTACAGATCATTTATCTCCAACCCCCTGCCATGGGCAGGGACACCTTCCACCCAGGGCACTGCTCTCCTCATTGTAAACCCCAGAGTGCTTGCAAATGTTGATCAAAATCCTTTAAGATCTGGTGTTTTGAACCAAAAAATTGCCCTTCCTTTCCAAGCCTCGGGCAGAACCTGTAATTACAATGTGACAAACACTGTCCACCAGGAATGTGTGTGTCTTTTTATCTACCTAAAATGCCCTGTTCACATCACCAAACGGCACTACCGAAATCCCAGGATAACCTCTGTCCCAAAAGTGTAAAAAAAGAGGGAGGAAAGGGATGAAAGACATGAAAAGGGAAGGAGCTGCACCTCCTGACTGGCAAGATCCCAACACTCCCAGATTTCTCTGTGCGTTGACTTCAATTCCTCCACACAGACCTACCCCAACACTTCTATTTGGGTTTAAGTGCATCAGTACAAACCTGTTCCTCGTTAGCTTAAATTAACCATAACGGCCCTGATTTAGAGAGAAACAAGGAGACAGACGAAAAGCAAGGAGGTGAGGGGATGGCAGTGAGTGCTTCAGCTGGGCTGCAGTGACAGCACAGGATGTGGTCTCTCCCTGCCCTGCTGGGGATGGCAAAGGCATCAGTGCCACCTCGAGGGTTTTCTGGGTGGTTGGGGCAGATGTGGCAGCCCCCAGGCTCTTCCCCCCACCAAAAGGTGCCCCTTCAGCTCCCTCATCCCATTCTTGCATCTCATTCCAACCCCGCAGTCCATGCCAGCTGAAACCTCTCAGAAACAGGGACAAGTTTTCTTTGGAGACATCAGGAGAGGAGGAGAGTTCACCCAGGGCGGGCAGGATCAGGGCAGATGCAAAATCTTCATCCTAATGAACCTCTCTTTCCTTCCTACGTGGTTGAAGTCCAGTCTTCATTTTGGAGAGAGGCACATGTTTTCTTTATCTCTGGGTGTCACCGGATGGATTAGATGAGATATATTTATCTCCACAGCAATCTGTGTTGCTGCAAAGAGCAGGCTACAAAATTCCACGGGATGAGATCTTCCCATGCTGGGTTTAGCATCCCAATAAGAAACGATCCTTCACTTTGGTGGCTGATATGTTTTCATCAAAACACAAGGAAAATGAATAATTTGACCTCAAGCATTGGGTGTTTGGGCTTTTTTTTTTTTTTTTTTTAATTCACATTTTTAAAGCTGTTAAGGATTTCATAGGTGGTTTATTTTAAGCAAAACCATCCTTATGAACATTTTCCTTGTGCAGTGTTTGTTCCTATTTTCTCATATTTTCCAGTTTTCTTGTTCTCAGCAGGGCCAAAAACCCAGCTCAAGGAAGTTGGGTGAAGTCTGAAGGAAGAAAAAAGTGCATGAAAGAAATAAGGAAAATCAAAAATGTGACACTTCCTGCAACGATTATCAAGGGAAATAAAGAAATAAATAAGCTGCAGTAATTTTTGTCCACTCTCATACCCAATGAATCCACAGATCTCCCATGCTCTGACAGCACCAGTTAAATCACCCCACTGTCCACTTGGACTGCCGTTAAAAATAACTTTATTTTTAAGAAAAAGAAGTTGAAAAATCACGGATAAACACACTCCAAGGAAATATTTCCTGTGTACAGTAGAAAGAAGCTGAGGGGGAGCCCCTGCTCACCACTGGGGTCAGTCCCCATCGCGATGTATGGAGGCAGGTCACTGGGAGGAAACCAGTGTAAACAGCATCTGCTTTTAGCAGTGGGAAAAAATACCCAGCCCCGTTTAAATTAGTCAGGAATATGTGCCTATAGGTTATAGCCACGAGCTGCTGTGTCCAAGTCTTGCTGCAGGGTTCAGTCACGGGCATGGAGCTGTCCCTCAATGCAAGACCCTGACTGTCCCTTCCACTCGGGGAAGGAGAGCACGAGGGGCACCCCGTGCCTGCACCCCGGGGAGGATGTCTGGGCGGGGGGGTCAGGATGGGATGGACAAGGTTTGGCATGGGAAAGATGCTTGATGGAAGCCGTGGATGCAGGACCAAAAAGGAAACCTGGCAGCCTGGCAGGGAATCCTCCTGGTGGGGTGCTGGGGCTCTGGGGGATCAAGTCAGACTGGCAGGGCATCCTCCTGGTGGGGTGCTGCGGCTTGGGGGGACACGTCAAACTGGCCGAGCACCCTCCTAGTGGGATGCTGGGGCTTGGGGCTACAGGGTAGCTGTGCAAGGCATCCTCCTGGTGGGATATTGAGGCTTGGGGGGATATGCCAGCCGGGCAGAGCACCCTCCTGGTGGGATGCTGAGGCTGGGGGGGGACATGCCAGCCTGGCAGGGCGTTCTCCTGCCGGGATGCTCTACCGGGGACACGGCACGGGGGGTCTGCAGGGGGATCCCGCCCGCCCCGTCCCCGCAGCCCCAGGACCCCGCGCCGGGGGCGGACAGGGACACAAAGCCCGCGCTCTGCTGCCCTCGGGCGGTGACGGGCGGGAGCGCTGCGCCCCCGGGGCTGCACCCCAAAGCTGCGAGACCCTCCCCGGGGCTGCACCCCAGGGCTGAGTGACCCTTCTGGGGCTGCACCCCAAAGCTCAGTGACCCTGCCGGGGCTGTACCCCAGTGCTGAGTGACCCTCCCGGGGCTGCTCCCCAGTGCTGAGTGACCTCTCCCGANTTCTGGGGCTGCACCCCAAAGCTCAGTGACCCTGCCGGGGCTGCACCCCAGTTCTGAGTGACCCCTCCTGGGGCTGTACCCCGGAGCTGAGCGACCCTCCTGGGAGCCGTGTCCCAGAGCTGAGTGGGGCTGCACCCCACGGCTGCGAGACCCTCCCAGGGGCTGCCTCCCCCCAGAGCGTGCCTGAACCCCCTTCATCATCTCGCCTGAACCCCCTCCATCATCTCTCCTCTCCCCGCCCGCTCTGCTGCCGTCTTCACTCTGCCCCGAGCTCGCCTCGTCCTGCAAAGCAGCGCTGCCGCCGCCTCCTCCTTCTCCTCCTCCTCCTCCTCCCCCGGCGGCACCTGACGCGCGGGGCTCCCGCCCGCCCCCGGCCCGTCCGGCCCCTCCCGCCGCTCCCGGTCCGAGCGCGGAGCCGCGGAGCCGCCGGGCGCTGCCGGCCGTGCCCAGCGCAGCCCCCGGAGCATGCCAGGGCGGCGGGGGGACTCGGACCGCGCTGCCCCCCCGGGGCTGAGCGGCGGGGGCAGCNTGAAGCGGGCGGGGGGCGACGGGCAGCGCGTCCTGCGCTCCCTCCCTCTCTGCATCTCTCCTGCCCTCCATCCATCCATCCGTCCCTCCTTCCATCCCTCCACCCCGGCCGGGGGAACGAGGTGCGGAGCGCGTCTTGGCGGGGGCTGCCAGCCGGGGATCATGCCGGGGGAGCTGCGCCTCGGCACCGCTTTCTCCTCGCCCTCCATGGAGCCCGGACTTTCTCTACAATGACTTTCCCCGAGCTGAGCAATGGCAGCTTGAGTGGGAACCGGACGGGACAAGGCAGCCAGAGCGCTGCCAACCGGTCCTGGGGGCTGCAAGGGGAGGAGACCCCCGAGGGCAACGGCACCACGCTGACTTTCGCCTTGGACGTGCAGGCGGTGGGCGTCGGGGTCTTCCTGGCCGTCTTCATCCTCTCGGCCATCGTGGGGAACATCCTGGTCATCCTCTCGGTGGCCTGCAACCGGCACCTGCAGACGGTCACCAACTACTTCATCGTCAACCTGGCCATCGCCGACCTGCTGCTCAGCACCACCGTGCTGCCCTTCTCGGCCACGCTGGAGGTGTTGGGCTTCTGGGTGTTCGGGCGCATCTTCTGCAACATCTGGGCGGCGGTGGACGTGCTGTGCTGCTCTGCCTCCATCATGAGCCTGTGCATCATCTCTGTGGACAGGTACATCGGCGTCAAGTACTCCCTCAAGTACCCCACCATCATGACCGAGAGGAAGGCGGGGGTCATCCTCGTGGTGGTCTGGCTCTCCTCCATGGTCATCTCCATCGGGCCCCTGCTGGGCTGGAAGGAGCCGCCGCCGCCGGACGAGAGCATCTGCAGCATCACGGAGGAGCCGGGCTATGCCCTGTTCTCCTCCCTCTTCTCCTTCTACTTGCCCCTCATGGTCATCCTGGTGATGTACTTCAGGATTTACGTGGTGGCCAGGCGGACCACGCGCAGCCTGGAGGCCGGGGTCAAGAAGGAGAGGAACAAGTCCATGGAGGTGGTGCTGCGCATCCACTGCCGCAGCGTGCTGGAGGAGCCTCTCTCCAGCACCCGCAGCAAGGGCCACAACTTCAGGAGCTCCCTGTCCGTGCGGCTCCTCAAGTTCTCCCGGGAGAAAAAAGCAGCCAAGACTCTCGCCATCGTCGTGGGTGTTTTCATCCTCTGCTGGTTCCCCTTCTTCTTCATCCTGCCTTTTGGTAAGTGACCCCATCGCAGCCCCGCTGCCTGGGCTGAGCCCCTGGGGAGCTGCTCCTTGGGACAAACTTTTCAGGACACAACTCGTGCATGGAAATGAGGGATACGTAACTGATAGGTGAATAAACCAGCGATGAATTAATTCAATTAATTAACACTTATTCAATATTTATTAACCAAAGTCATATAATCAAAGTAGACAGCAAATGAATAAAATAGCAGCATAATAATTGCTTTAATTAATTCATTCTGCGTTCAGCATTTTAACTAACGAAGTTCAGGCTAAGGAGGAAGCAGCTCTATTTCAAAGACACTGTTTTTGTGGCACAGTGGTCTCCAAACAGTTTTGCTGTCTTCTCTTTCTCCCAGTTTGGGAACTGCACCTGGATATGCCTCCATGGGTCCAGGGCTCCCACCTCTATTGGAGATGGGTGAGGTTTTATCCCTCCAAGGAGTGTGTCAGAGCCTGAAGCACAAATCTCGACTTCCCGGGATGCTGCCGTTGTGCAGGGACCTGGAGCAGGACCGGGTATTATCCATAAGGGTGATGGGTGAAGATCCCATGTGATTTTCCAGGACTGATCCACCTCCCCGAGGAGTCATGGCCCTGCTGTAGTGCCCGTGTGCTCATTTTGGGTTGTCTGACGAGTTGTGCTCTAAAGTTTTGGCGAGTTGTTTGTGAAAAGGACGCTCTCCTGCGTGCAGGGGAGGCTGAGCAGGCAGAGCCGACCGGGGACGAGTGATGTCCAAAGCAACGTCCCCTTCCAGCACCAGTGACCCGGGATGCGCAGGGAAGCCAGTGCTGCTCATCCTGACAGCCCGCACCCAGCTCAGGGGGCTGATTAACCCCCTGGAATGCTGCAGCTAAACCTGGAGCGGGGAGGAAAGCGATTAAAATAACTCCTGGCTGTCGGCAGCAGCCTTTGCACAGAGCTCAGCAAAGCAGAGGGGTCTGTCCCTCCGTCTGCCAGCTGGGACCCACGTGTCCCACAGCCCAGGGGGGCTTGTGTCCCACCAGCCCTGCGGCCAGGGGAACATCCTTTGCAGCTGGGGCTGCACTTTTTCTCAGGGTTTTTCAAATCCTCTTGCTCGGGGCTGCCTCTCAAGTCGGTGGGAACAGCGTGGTGACTGCAGGACAGATTTTGACCTGCTGAGGTTTTGAGCTCCCCGCAGCCCTGGGGCTGTTTCCCTGGGCTGTGAGAGACCCTCCAGTGGGATAATTCCCTCGGATCGAAGGTGCCTCGGGAGCTGGGATGTCTCTGGAGCGGTGAATCAGGGCTGTGCGTGTCTGCTCTCACCACGCTGCTGTCTGCTGCCTCTTTGCTCCAGTTTCCCGCTCGGGGTGAGGGTGGTATTTGGGGGGTTTATCTCAGCTCTCCACGGGGGTGAAGTCACTGCTGTGAGGAATTTTCATCCTGTGGGAGCGTTGCAGTTGTTGGTATAACTCAGGCAGGGAGCAGTAAGGCTGCACTCAGCTCCTCTCCCTGCAAGACCCTGGATGAATTATCCCATTTGACCATGCCTCAGTTTCCCTTTCAGTGATCAGGTGTTTTAGGGGTGAGGAGGAAGTGATGTAACCTGCAAATGAACAATTTGGGATTTGTGGGGCTCAGGGAGATGCCAGTGCTTGAACACTGAGCTCTCTGGACAGCCCCATTCTGATACTCCCCTCCTTGGCCAACCAGGGCAGGAACCAGCTCCAAACCTCATTTGCACCTTTACACCTTAAAACCACAAAATCAGGGAATGGTTTGGGATGGAACGGACCTTAAAGATCGCCTAGTTCCAACCACCTGACAACCTGCCAGCTACGGAAGCTGGAAATAGGGATCCTGTTCCTCTGTGTTACTCCCAGTACTTTGAAACAGAGAAGGAACCTCAGGCAAACACTTCTCAGTAGAAAAAAAAATTATTTTGTTTTACCATATCTGTTCTGCCTGAAGCCCTTGAGCCAGCTTCTCTGCTGATGTAAATCAGAGAAGTCAAAGGAGGCACACTGATTTCCACCCGCTAAAAATCCAAACTTCATTCTTTAGGTACCTCCCATGAACCCGTTTGCTTCCTCCGAGCACACAACTGGCCAAGTCCTTTATAAACACGGCTTTGATCCTTAACCTCCTGCCATATTATATGGACAATATAAACACAGCAAAAGTTCATTTATTTTATGACTACAAAATATGCCGCCTCTGATTTCCCCCCACCCCCCCTTTATTAATTGCAATTTCCTATTCAAATCAGAGAATCCTTCAGTGCTGTCAAGGAGAGGAAAAGAAACTTCTAATCTTGGGTTTTACTGCTCAGGGGACAGGTCTGAAACTGGCAGAAATCAGTAAATTTTGCTATAAATCCACAAACTGAAACATGCCAAGGCCAACTCTGCTGAAAAAAGAAGGTTCTAAGTGGTAAAATAGAATGGGGTTTATTTATTTCATTAGACAAAATTAGGTGAAAGAATTCGGGGCCAACTGAAAATGATATTGATGCACATTTTAAATGAAAGTGAAACTCCCGTGAAAAATAAAATAACTTTCAGTTGAAGAGAAATGTGTTGTTTCAGCTTAAGAGTAAAAGGGAATTTATTTAAAAAATGAGTATTCAGAGACATTTCAAATTGAGTCTTCAAATGGCATCAAAGTGACATGAATAAGTGATCTATTTTCTTGTGAAAACATCCAAATGTTTTGGCTTTTTTTTCTCTCTCTGACATGAATTTGCAAGAATTCATCATTGAGTCACACTGTTCACTGATATCTGATTAAACTTTTCAGTAAAAGTAAATTTTTCAAGTGACAAAAGACTCTCAGCTCCACTTAAAAGTCCCTCAGCACTCGGAAATTTCCGTACTCGCGCCGTCCTCGGTGCCTCTGAGTTTGCACACATCCTTACAACTCTCTGCAGAATAGCTCCCACATCAGTTACACAGGAGTAATATTCATCACATCAGTGCTGAAAAGCTGAAACAACCCAAAATTTCAAATAAGAGGAGCTGTGTATGTGCTAAATGCTGTCAGCCGTGCTCAAATAATCTACAATGGTTTTTCTTTAAATATCTCAAACTCCCCGATACCGCCACGGTCTGTTTATCCAGTGAGTAATTTAACTCCCTCTTGGATGTGTGATCACAGTCCCTGAGCACGGGATGCTATCACCAGGAGTTTAAATACAATTAACAGCTTCTGTGGCTAATGAGGGTCTTTAAGCAGCCCAAGATGAAATCCTGAGTGTGTAGCTCGTGTTTAGGTCATGTCTTTGCCAAGTGTGGAGAGCAGTGGAGCTCTCCCAAGCCGCTGTCTGGGGATGCTGGGAGGTGGTTCTGGGGTTTGTGGCAAGGTTCCTGTTCCCTGAGCAAGCACCTGTCAAGAGAATTTAACTGGAGACTTCTCAGAGATGTAGGGCCAGAAGTTTAAGGCTGATTTGTAGCATAGGGTTCATCTCCCTTTGGTTGTCTCAGGCCACAGAGATGCTCCAAGGGCTGGAGCCCCTCTGCTCTGGAGCCAGGCTGGGAGAGCTGGGGGTGTTCACCTGGAGAAGGGAAGGCTCCAGGGAGAGCTCAGAGCCCCTTGCAGGGCCTAAAGGAGGCAGAATGACTTCTTATATGGACAGAAAGTGGTAGGACAAGGGACAATGTTTTTAAACTGACAGAGGATAGGGATAGATTGGATTTTAGGAAGAAATTCTTTACTCGGAGGGTGGTGAGGCCCTGGCACAGGGTGCCCAGAGAAGCTGTGGCTGCCCCTGGATCCCTGGAAGTGTCCAAGGCCAGGCTGGACAGGGCTTGGAGCAACCTGGGACAGTGGAAGGTGTCCCTGCCCATGGCAGGGGATGGAACTGGATGATCTTTAAGGTCTCTTCCAACCCAAACCACAGAATAATTCAATGACTACAAAAACATCCAGGCACAACTAATGAGCTGACGGTGTCTGCACTGCAGGTATTTGCAGAAAAATGGGATATATCCTACTCTGAATGTTTTACTCGATGACCTCAGAGGGTTTTTTCAGCTTTAACAATTCTGTGACTCTATAGAGGCTTCACTGGCTCTTCTGCTGATGGAAAATCCTGTTAGAAGTTAGGTGCTGGGTTTGTCGTTGCAGTAGGTCACCTATCCAGGAACCAGAACCCCCTATAGGTAGATGGTCACCTGCTTTCTCAACCCTGATCCAGAAGGAAGTAAATAAGAATAGGAGAAGGGGTGAAGGCCTGATTCCCATCACTCTCCAGCTGGGGAGCACGTGAAGTCAATGTGAGTCCTCAGATAGGACCATCCCAGGAGTGGAGATCAAGACCTTCTCCATCAGCACCCCAGAAGCGTCTAGGAGGAAACAAGGATCAAGGATGGACTAGCTGGTACCCAGGATGGTGATTTATGTACCTCAGTGGCCTGTGTTTTTTAAGCACGGTCTAGTCTAGGCTACCATGTTTGTTATTCTTTGGATTTGGTCAGAAGTCAAGTCTGGTGTGAGAAAGAAAGCCACATAGTGAGAAATGAGAAAACACCGTTGTTGGTGCCACACAGGGGTGAAGGCCACAACCCGAGGCTCCCTTCACTGTGTCTGTCACAAGCAGCAGGTTACCCAGACAAGGAGTGGCTGAAGAGATCCCTCAGTGTGGACAAAACCCTCCAGACTGACAGTCAAATGTTTGCCTTGGGTTGGTGACTTGCTGTGTTTGCAGTGGAGGCTGCTGCTCATTGCCAGGTATGATTCAGAACACTGAACTGGCTTTTCCACCTGCACCCTGAAGGAAAGTCAGCTGCTACATCAGCCAGGCTCTGCAAGGTCTCCTTCAAGCCAAAACATAAATATATTTATGTTTGACATTGGGCAGGAGCCCTTACCCAAAGTGTTTTGCAGAGCCGTAGCAGTGCTCAACTTCAGGAAGTGCCACTTGTAAAATAAATGATGGGGAAAACACTGCAAGCACATTTCATGTGAGACCAAATCTGTTCTGGTAGAAATGGAGAATCCAGTTCTGATAAAAAGAGCATTTAGGGTGGTTTGCTAATAGAAGAAGGGTTTATGTTATCACTCTGTGCCTGTTGATGGACTCACCACTGGATGAACTCTTTCATGATAGAATCACAGAACAGTTTGGGTTGGGAGGGACCTGAAAGTTCATCTCATTCCATTCCCTGCCATGGGCAGGGACACCTTCCACTATCCCAGGTGGCTCCAAGCCCTATCCCCTCTCCTGACTTGGTCACATTGCTTTGGATGCAGCCCACCATCAACCCCAGTTGCATTTCAAAAAGTGCTAAAAGTGCTCTAATATCCCACATTCCTATAAAAATGGACAGATGGTAAAGGACTGGAAACTTATACTCTCCCTCACAGAAGGAAGGTTCAAAGTGAGCTCAGCGCCTGGTTAGACATCAGAAAATACTCACTGAAATTCCACCACAAGACATAATCCCAGAAAAACACAAACTTCTGTAGTGTTGTTGTGAACAGGAGGACTTGATAAAAAAAGGTGATTTGAAAGTAGGAGGATAAAAGATAGAACATTTCATTACTTTGATTGCCAGGACAGTTCTTTGTATCTCCTGGAACTTTCCGAGTTATGTTGGAAGTGGCAGATTTGACATGGAAAAAGGAATGCAGATTGCTTTGGAATAATTATCTGTGGCCCAGAGCATCAGATCAAACTGGAACAAGAGCATTTGGGATGAACCATTCTTATCTGCCACATGTCCCCCATTGGTTATGGTTCACAGGAACGTTGATTAAAAACACCAGCAAAGACACAGGGCCTCAAAAGCTGCTGGTACCGAGCTCTGGTTGGATTTAGTGAACATCATCCAGGCAAAAGGCACCACAGGATGTTTCCATCAAGTGGGCTCATGCCAAATTACCATAAATTGATTAAATTATAGGGGAGGGATGGATGGATGGATGGATGGATGGATGGATGGATGGATGGATGGATGGATGGATGGATGGATGGATGGATGGATGGATGGATGGATGGATGGATGGATGGATGGATGCGTGGATGGATGGATGGATG
>VZTJ01000382.1:506112-542371 GCA_013397795.1 Orthonyx spaldingii
GCGTGGATGGATGCGTGGATGGATGCGTGGATGGATGCGTGGATGGATGTGTGCATGTGTGCATGCATGCGTGGATGCATGGGTGCATAGATGCATGGATGGATGCGTGGATGCATGGATGCATGGATGGGTCTTCCAGCCCATCTGCCTTTCTCAGGAAGAGAACACTTGGCCCCAAACCATTCCTGAACCATTTCAAGACTATTCATAAAGCCTTAAAGTGAGGGGAGATCCAGTGCTTTCCCTGACAAAATTTGCTTTTGCTTCAGCAGCGCTCAAAAGTGATTTCTGCTTCTCCTTTTCCCACTCAGAGCATCTGCAATAGCATCAGGGCTGTGTTGCAGCCTGCCAGAGTGTCATTCCTAGGGCATGACAGCAGGGATGTGTGCAGTGGGAACGGCACAGGGACACGTGGGTGTGTGCAGCCCACTGGGATAGCACTGGAGGAACAGAGGATTCACTTGCAGGGATTGTGTCTGTCTAGAGAAACTCTGTGGAAAAACAACCTGGGAGCTGGGTTTCCCTCCAGGGAAAACACGTTCCCATCCTGCAGGAGGGCACAGGAGAGAATTACAAGTAGGCACATGGATAACGAGCCTGTGAGTAAATTATGCAGCCCAAAGCATTAGGCAGAGTTGATTCCCTCCATGTGCCTGAGTGCAGAAGACACCAGGGTGCAGAAAAACAGGGAAGTACTCTATGCTTGTTTGGAAATAATCAGCCAAAACCAATTCTTTGGAGCCCAAGTAAGTGTTTCCTACCCGTTACCTGTGTGGGAAGCCAGAGGTGGAGCCAGAGGGGCTCAGTGCAGTTTTTGCTGTTATAACAGATGCCTCATTCTGGACCTCAGTTAATAATTTGAACACCCAGATTTGAACATCTGCTCTGTTTCTGCCTGGCCAAAGCAATGCAGTGGTTGGGAACAGTACCCAGATATTCCATGACTTGGGTATGGGATTGTTGTGCTTCAGTCCACCCGCCACACCACCAAATAAAATGATTTAAAGCCAAATGTCTGGTTTTACATGGCAGAGTGCTGACACATCTCAAGGCAGTTGCTATAAGGGATATACCACAAACAGGGAAAAAATAGACCCTGAAAAACTTGAAACTACTAGGATTCAGTGAGCAAAATGTTACAAAACCTCTCAACAGGAGTTTTGGAACCAATACCAGAATAGACCACATAACACTAAATTCATCTATATTAAACTGGGTCTGATAGCTTTATTATATTTAACAAAACAAATGTATTTCATTGGGAAAGCAACCTGAATTATGTTCTGATTGATCAATAGGAGTTTTACCTGCTGTGATTACTGTGCTGTATTCTAGGTAGGGCTGATGGCACCTTTTAACATTATGGGACCCTTTTGGAATAAAGTCCCAGTTTGTGGTGTCAATCATTATCTCTTAGGTAAAGTTTTCCATTCTGTGTCTCTGTAACAAGCGGAGTTTGTTCTGCCAAATGTGAGGCAACATGAGACGGACAAACCTCAGAAAGATGATGGGCAAAACACAGAGTTTGGTTCCTGAGGTCTCTATCCTTGCAAGTACAAAGCAGGAGGTTTATTTCCATCATTCATTAGGGGATAGCTTGACCCTCTATGATTCTAGTGAATCAGCTGTGTTCAGTGATTAGGATGATGTTTAGGAAGAACTTCTTTGTGGAAAAGTTGTCAAACACTGGTGAAGGCTGCCCAGGGCAGTGGTGAAATCCCCATCCCAGAAGGGATTTAAAACCATGTGGATGTGGCACTTGGAATGGTTGGATATTGTGATCTTAGGGGGCTTTTCCAACCTTAATGGCTCCGTGATTCTACCTCTGCCTGCCCTGCGTTCTCTGATTTGGTGCTCTATGAAGCTGGCACATGGAAACAGAAGACTGCACTTCACCCTGCACCATAATTCATGGGTGAGATCAGCCCAGGGATGGATTAACTGGAGTGGCTGAAACAGGAGATGGGTTTTTAGCTGCTCCTAATGAATAGGCTTTCTCCAAGAGGGCTCGTAGCTGATGTATTTGGAGCCAAGCCCGAGAACCACCAGATCTGGCGGCAGAAAACCAACTGCCAGCTCGATCAAGAGAGGGTTTTTCCTCCTCCTGGGCAGTTTCCAGCCTGAGGCAATTCACAGCTCAGTCATTAAGGCCCCTGATATGCAACTTTTATTTTTACCTCCTCCAGTGGCTGGGGAAAAAAAATTAAAAATAAACACTTGCAAGTGATTCTTGCTAAGAGAAATCCCTGCACTGGACAAGTCCAAGCCACCTTTCCCGTTTTTCACAGTGAGCACATTGATGGCATTCAGTTAAGGAAGATGAGCAGGAGATAGGGAATACAGGACTGGCCCCAGAGAGCTCTCTCCAACACAGATCTGCCCAAGAAGCGTGCCTGGAGCTGTAGGAACATGGGATTGTTGGTGCCACTTGGTTTAGGGACCTGGAATCAAACCCGCTCCTCTTGTGTCCAGGAGTTTATTTGTCATGGTTAATGGGATCTGTATTTCCCCCAGTGAATCAGAGGCTGGAGCAAATCACAGGGGTTTCCCTGCCTGATCTCCTGAATTAAAGAACTCCTGGCTGTATTCCCCTGCAAGGCTGTTGCAATGTAAGGCTGCAAGTGCTGAGAAGCTCAAGAACAAAGCTGCAAATCTTCCAAAAATGTCCATGATGGGGAAAAAAAGTAGCCATAAGGAAGACATGGAAGAGATCTCCAAATAAGGGATCAATGATGCAAACACTGAGCAGGGAACAGCCCCCACTGCACAAGAATCCTGCCCCAGATTTTGCAGGAAGGGCTATGCCAGAGCTCAGTGCAGGAGACAGGGGCAAGACCTTGATGAAAGCATTTAGGTGGGGAAATGATAAAAAAGGAACTTGTTTGGAGCTAGGGAAAATCATATCCCAAGCCTAAAACTGATGGTTTGTAGCATAGAGACAGTGAGGAATGGGGGTATCTTTGTGGCAATGAGGCAAGAGGGGCTTAGGGCAGCAGGACCAGGAGAGGGACAGGAATGTCCCCTGCAGCAGCAGGATGGTGTGCAGCTGGGCATTGCTGAGGGGAGGATGTCACCAGCACAGTGGGCTTGTGTCACATCTCATCCCTGGCTCTTTTCCAGCTCAAGTTTCCTCAGAGCAGCTCCACAAATCACGGAGAAACAGCTCATGAGTAATGACAGGGATCATGGAGGGCACTGACCCCAAAATCCAGAGACTATTTTGAGCCCCTAGGTCACCAGATGAAGCTGGCAGTGGTGTTATTTCTTGCCCTCTCACCTCAGTGCCAGGCAGGGCACCCGACACCTGTATTCCCTCCCCGGTTGTGTTCTCAGAAATGCAGTTTGGAAAGGCATGGGGCACACACAAAACACAGCAGTGGTGGCACCATCAGCTGCTCCTTGTGCTAGTTTGAGAGCAGAGAGCAGAGGACTTGGGTTCAGAGCAGCTTCCAGCTCTTGAACCTCAGCCCTTGAAGCCAAGTTCTCAGAGACACTTGCCAAACTGCACCAGAAAAGTTTTTCAGCCATGGGCTCTTTCTGTTCCCAGGGTCCCTTCCATAGGAATTATCTGGAAAGCTGTGAGGATGTGGTGTGAAGTCCAGCTGGCAGCCAGCCACATGCTTGTGGGGATTTGGGGAAAAAAAGCAGAGTGACTTTACATCACAGGGTTTGTTTTCTGTGTATTCCTCACTCAGAGATTATCACAGAACCATGAGATGGTTTGGGTTGGACCCTAAATACCAATTCCAACCCCTGCCATGGGCAGGGACGCATTCCACTGTCCCAAGTTGCTCCAAGCCCCATCCAACCTGGCCTTGGACTCTTCCAGGGATCCAGGGGCAGCCACAGCTTCTCTGGGCACCCTGTGCCAGGGCCTCACCACCTTCTCGGTAATGAGAAAGAGAAAGAAGGAGCAAAGCGTTGGATTTTCCAAATATTGCATCTTTCCCTTTCTTCTGCCTTGCAAAAACTGGATTATTTGGGACTAAATCATGCTGTGCTTCACTTCCAGTGACACCACAGAGTTGCAGCACTGCTGGGCTCTTTGCAGATGGATCTGTCTGAGATCCTTCACGATGCACAAGCCCATTAGTCACGTGCTTCAGCCTCTTCTGTGTCAGGGGCTGTACAAACAGTAGTGTTATTTCTGTACTGGAGCAGCTCAAACTGGTGGGTCCAGATGGGTGTGGGAGGCAGGAAAGCACCCCGTAGTATCTGCGTGCAGGCACGCTGCAGTTTTGCCAGCATTTAGGCAAAGGAGTAGGGAATAGTGGTGCAGATACTGGCAGATAGCTTCTGCTCTCCTGGGAGAGACACCCAGGAGAAGGGAACGATTCCCATTGCATCTGATCACCTCCCTCGCCATCACCCTCCCTCCCTGGGTGCCCTTCCCTGAACACCTCCTTTATCAGTGCTTCCCTTCTCACCCGTGGCTCTGATAGACAAGGAACGTAATCATTTCTGGTGTGCAGGTAGACAAAGAAATTGGGACCAGACTCACAGGTGAAGATTTCTGTGGAGAGCTGTCTACGAGCAGGTGGATGTCTCATCTCCCAGTATTGTCCATGCCTAACAGAGCTTGACTGCTCACCAGGTTTGGATTGCAATTTACTTCCCTAAAATATGCCCCAGTGCCGTCCCTAAGGTAGATGAGGAAACCACGTGGGGTTTTGGTTGCAAAACACGACCTGGAGAAGCTCCATGCTCTTCTAGAAGGACATCCAGGGTCCACGAGGGACATCCCAGGGCATTTCTCTCCAGTGGTACAAGACATGTAGGTGTCTAATTTCAGATGACCTGGATTGCACCCTGGATTGCTTTCCCAAGAAATTAAAAAGAAGCCAGACACCCTCATGTGAAATACATCCAGTAACGTCCCCACACTAACATTTCATTCTTTGTCCCATAAACTGGAGCGTAGCATGTGCCCTGCAGCTTGCTGTCTTGGCATGTCAACGCCTTTCCCTCAGATGCACCTTTCCACAGGCGGATTCTGAAGCTGCGTCCTGGAAATTAAAATAAAGGGGTCACTGCTGCCCGCTCAGATGGCCTGAGAGGAGCTAGCCTGGCTTCCTTCACGTCGCTGCCAAGCATTGAAGGGCACACCTTTGCTTCAGTGCAGGAACAGTAGGAAATATATGTATAAAACTCTCTGAAGGAAGCATTTCATTTTTGCTGACAGGCAGAGATAGAGAAGTCATTTGTGTGATTTTACTGGTCTGACCTGACTGTTTGTTCTGTAGTCTCCCTCACTTGGCCTGCACCCCAGACAAGTAGGACCCCACTGACTTTCTCAATAGATGGAAAACATGGATTTGTCTGCCAGTTTGGCCTCTCCATTTAGGACAGGTAGTCACAGTCAGGTGTTGGACAGGGTGGTGGTGCACACAAAGCTTGTCCCATCACAGCTTTAGGTCTCTGCCCCCCTGCTAATGCTCAGATGTGAGAACCAGAAACACACAAGGCCAGATTGGACAGGGCTCAGAGAAACCTGGAAGGTGTCCCTGTCCATGGCAGGGGGTTGGAGCTGGATGAGCTTAAGGTCCCTCCAACCCAAACTATTCTGCAATTCCATGATTTTGTAACACACGTGATGCTCAGACTCTTCCTGGGATTCATTAGCATCCCTCGATGACCCCAGTGGGCAGCATGGCTGCTGCTGTCCTACAGGAAGGATCCGTGAACTTCCCCCAAAGGTCAGGGGAACGAGGACGTGGGCGGTTTCGTTTTCCTGCTGCAAGGACAGGGCGAAGGAAAGTATTTACATTCAAAACAGAACTTTCCCAGTGTCTGTGGCTGCTCGACTCAAAGGCAGGGAGGGAAGGGGGCTGAGTGGAGAGTGTTTACATTGAATGGGGCCATCAGCCTGTCAGGATGAATTCCACACGTTCAGCTGGAAAAGGTCTGTTCCTTCCCTGTGTACTCTCGCTGCACGCCCCTCAGCATGCACTCAGAGAAAGCACAGGTGATTAAATTAACAGCCCGACGTATGGAACAAAAATCATTTGCTCCAAAACCAAGCTCAAAGCAGAGCTGAGTGACTCACAGCAGAATTCAGATCAGCCATTGGAGAACACGCTGCAGAAATGTGATCACGTCTGCCATCCCACCAAGTGCACTGGCAATCCCTCAGGTGCCTTCTTCCTTCATAGCTCTTCATCTTCTTCTCTCTTTTCCTGATTCCTCTCCTGTCTGTACCCCTCTGTGGCTCTGGTGGCAAATGCCACGGGCAGTTGTCACATTTGGAGAAAGGATTGACTGCCACTGTAGATTCTCATGGATCAGCTGTGATCCCATTCAAGATAACTTGGGTTTCATGTGTGTCCCAGTCTCTGAAATTCTGCTGCTGTGCCTTTGGAGAGGCCATTCTGGATCTTATTGCATGCAGTTCTTGGATATTTTGTTGTTTGCAGTGGGAACATATCCATGTCTCCTTGCAAAGCCATTAGTTTTGTGTCAATGTCATCTTCTTTACGTACTTATATTCTTTCCTTGGCTTTCACCCTTCTGGCAAACAACTTCTTAGAGGTCTTCTCCCCCTGTAGCCTCTTCTTGATTGAACCAGCTAAAATCCATCCCACCTAATGAATTGCTCATGCCTTTACCATCTGTATTTCCCCCCATTGATCCATCTGGATTTACTCCCCTTTAGATCACTGATGGTTTGGGTGCTTTGGGAGACCAGCCTTGCACTTTACACTCAAACTGTCGAAGATACACCAGAAAAATGGGTGTCTGGGTGAGCAGTTCTGTGTGATGATAACCCTGATGTCCCTGTTAGCAACGGTCCTGAGAGAACATACTTCCCACCTGGAGAAGAGATGGAGAAGAGATGGAGGAGAGAACCACCTGCACTGTGTTGGTGGATGTCCCCTGTGGCTGACTCAGTGCAGGCCATGCAGCTTTGGTGCTCTGCCACTGAAGCTGGCACTGGGTTTGGACAATTCTGGGTCGTGCCACAGAGATCTCCAAGGAAAAGTGTCTAAAACATAAATGGTTGCTCCCTGCCATGCCCAAGCTCATGCTCAGGCTTGTATGACAGGGCTCATTTCATAAACTCATCTTTTTCACTGCTGTTTTGTTCCATAAGGGACTTTCCAAAGGACCTTCCTTCCAAACTCAGCTGGAAACACCTCCCCAGGTCACTGGAGGGGTCGCACCTCGAAGCTCCGAGGTCACCATCTGGCAGTGCTGAAATGTGGATGAAGAAATGCTGCTCCCCTGCCAGATGTGAGTCATCCTCCCTCCAACACTGCCTGATGGTCACCATGGGGACCGGGTCAACCACCTCAGGAAAATGGTCTGGGAAAGTCCATTTTTTCATCTCCCTGTTTATTTCTTGACACTTCTAAACACCTTCCTCTCGCTCTTCTCCTTCTCCAGCCCAGGAGTGGCTGCATTTCAGGTTCACAGGGGACCAAGGAACTTTTATTTTACACCAAACTGCATCATCAAGGAGGCAGTTCTACCACACGTGTTTGTAAGAGGTGTCAAGAGTCCATGAGAAATCACTTCGCTCGTGAAGAGACAGAGACTGAGCCAGCCAATAGGAGAGGAAACCCCCTCCAGGGGTCTGGCAGGCACCCAGGCAATGCTGTGGGCACCTCTAAGGGCTCTGCAAAGCAAGACACTGAGTTTAGGTGTCTGCATTGGTGTCACCACTGTTGTCACCCTGGCACCTGTAGAGCTCTTTGTACCTAGAGATTGTTTGCTTCCTTCTCCAGGTTAAATCTTTCCTCCTTGAGTGGCTGTTGGTCTCCACCCCACTCTGAATGTTTCTTCTGTTTTTTGTCCCAGTTCTACTGGTGCTAGGCTGGTCACACAGAAAAGTTTCAGCACTTGCAAGTTTTCCCTTGTTTTCATCCTCTCCTTGGTTATCCCGATTGCTTGTTATTCCATTTCATTCCCTGTTTTAAACTATAGCAGGTTTTGACAGGTAAACTGGAGTTCGGGCCATACAGATTTCAGCAAAAACCATCAAGTCTGACATCAGTGCTAAGCCATCCATTCCCCCAAATACTGGCACAGAGTAAAACCCATCCCACTAGACAGATGTTTCTATTAAATCTGGGAATGTTCACAAAACCACTCAGAAAAGGCCCACAAATGAAAAGCAAACCGAGCTGTTTATTGCCATTAACAAACAGGGAAAAAAAAAAAAAAAAACCAACCCAAACAAACAGCAAAACAACAGAGAATGCAAGAATGTGATCATTTGGGAACAATTTGTTATTTGTTATTCCTGGTAATAAAATCTATTTGGACTGCAGTTGCATCCAGGAACATGTGTGCAGGAGCTGGAATTCCTATCGTGAAGTGGTGATTCCTCACTCCAGAGACTTCACTGCCTTGTTTTTGTGAGTTTAACTGTGCTAATCGTTGACCTCTGGGCACCATTTGGTTGTGGGGCTACCACAAGCGGTCCACAGCAGATGCACAGAAGAATATCAAGCATTAAAATGTGTATGTTTTCAGGGAAAAGTTGGATAATGAGGTTGTGGAAGCACCCAGGGGAGATCCAGAAGGTTGATAATGGTCCTTTATCAAGAGATTGAGAATCTAGTGAGGGACGAGTTGGGCCAAAAGAAAATTAAACTCTCTTTTTCAAAATGGCACATAATGTCCTATTTCCTCTCGAGTTTTGATTCGGTTTGGTTTGGTTTGTAAACTTAAATGCAACCAAATTTTAATACAAAGTACTTCAACATGTGTGTTCCTCCCTACCCCAAAAGAAAAGTTTTGCTTAGAAAAGTTTCAATATTGAAACTTCGCCCTTGTTTTCCAAATTCTTTCTTTCTCTCTCATCTGCTTTGCCCAAAATAATTTGATGAGTTTTCTCCACATGAAAATTTGGTTTCGTCTCCTCCAATCTGTGAATGAAAGAGGCAACCAATAAATTTATGGCACCAGGTCAGGATCAGGCACAGGGACAAATCCCTCCCAGTGTTACCTCCAAATCCCTCTCTGGTGCTCTGGGCATGGATGGTATCACCCAAATCCCTTCAATTTGTCCAGAGCTGGGACAGCCATTCCCCAGGAGAGGAGGAACAAGGGCAGGTTCATGACCTGGGAGATTCCCAGGCTGAGGACCAAGTCAGCCCTGACAGTCTGCAGGGCCAGCCCATAACTTGGGCCATTTCCTCTCTCTCAGTGGGAGCATCCAGGGATTTCTCAGTGCCAGGACATCAAAGAGGAGATTATAACCAGCTGTCTCACAGGCCTAATTGATAGCAGGCCTCTTTATTCCACAAGGAGGTCTCTGAGGGAAGCCAAGGGAGGTCGAAAGCAATGAACAAAGGATCACGGATGTTCCGGAGTGTGAGGAGGGCAGAGACCACCTTCAGCCCAGGGTCTCCTCCAGGGAGCAATCTCCCAGCTGGCCCAACCCCTCTCCCTTCCCAGAATCCATCAGTGGACTCTGGATAGATTTGTCACCCAGGGGGAATATTTTATGTCACCCAACTTCTTCATCTTGTTTATATAGCCCAGTGCAAGGGCAGGATGTCAGTACAGGCTGGGGGATGAAGGGAGAGCAGCCCTTGGGGTGCTGGTGGGTGAACAACTGGACATGACCCAGCAATGTGTGTCCACAGCTGGGAAAGCCAACAGTGTCCAGGGCTGATCCCTCAGCATGGGCAGCAGGGGAGGGGGAATTCTGCCCCGCTCAGGTGAGACCCCACCTGCAAAGCTGCCCCAGCCCTGGGTCCAGCAGAAGGACATGGAACTGCTGGAAAGAGTCCAGAAGAGGCCATGGAGATGCTTCAAGGGCTGGAGCCCCTCTGCTCTGGAGCCAGGCTGGGAGAGCTGAGAGTGTTCACCTGGAGATGAGGAGGCTCCAAGGAGACCTCAGAGCCCCTTCCAGGGCCTAAAGGGGGCTTTTAAGAAATAGGGAGAGAGGCTTTTTACCAGAGTCTGTAATGACAGGACAAGGGGCAACAGTTTTAGACTAAAAGAGTGTAGTCTGAGATTGGAGTTCAGGGCAAATTTTTTTTACAATGAGGGTGGTGAGGCCCTGGCACAAGTGGCCCAGAGAAGCTGTGGCTGCCCCTGGATCCCTGGAAGCATCCATTTGTCAAGGCATAAATTGACCTTCTCCAAAAACTGGAAGAGCTTTCTTCCAACAGAAAGTGAAATTGTCTGAGTAGAAGCATTTTGTCCTCCATTCTCACCAGAAACCAAAAGAATAAGAGACTCAATTTGCCATTGCTTGCAGCACTTCTGTTCTTCCAAATCAGCAGCCAAATTGGTGCCCCATCCAGCACGGCTGGGGAGGGAAGTGTTGGCTTTTCCAGCAGCCAGGAGTGCAGGGCTGAAATGTCTGGTGGCATCCACGCTGCTGCAAAGCACCAACCTGCCTCTATTTGCATTTTCAAACCATGAAAATGGCCATTCCCAATCCAAGACTGGCAGTTTAGCTGCCCGCAGCTGATTGATTGCATCTCTTGCATTAAATTGCTGGGAAGTGATGCATTATATATGTGAGGAAGGAGTTAGAAAAAAGAAAAGACCATTAAGCAGAGGTTAAAGTGGGAATGGAGAACAGATCCATCTGTGCAACCTCTCCCTTTCTCCTTCATTGATGAGTTATTCCAGGAGGTCCAGTGCTCCCCGGTGTCAATCCAGAATCAGCAATAAATGCAAACTGGTAACATTTGATTTTCTTGTTGTACTGTTTGGGGCATGGACTCAGCTTCCTGCACATCTGCAAAGCACTTGCCACTCTCCTGGGTGCAGTGGCCCAAAGTGAGTGAAACATTTGTGCAGAATTTACGAGATTCCCGAGTAGCTGGTCTGGATGCCGGCCAGCAAAGGAGGATTTCGTTGGGAAATGCCAGTTGGAAAACCAAGCGGGAACGTCCCAGGTTTGACAGCCTCCACTTCAATCACTGCTCGTAGCTCCAGGGCAGCCCTTCCATGCCAAGTTTCCATGGCTTTCTTACCATGCAGCCATCAGAGTGAAACCTTGGCAGCTCCGGGCTAACCCGGGCTTGACTCCTGGATCCAACGCCGGTAACCTGGAAGCCCTGAGCATCCTGGCTGCAGAGAGGATTTTCTTGTGCTTCAAGGCTTCCTGCTACAAGTATGTTAATTTGGAGGACATTAGGGCACTCCAGAGAGCCAGATTCATAAATTCCAAGCATTGCAGGATTTCCATTGCCTGAATTCCTGTGTGGCTCAGTCCAGGGAAAGCCCAGGGAATGTACTTAGCCAAGGACTTTGCATTTTCTGTGGCTGTGGAAGTTTGGGAAAGAGGAGAGATGAGGCTGTCCCACAGTGCAGATCCATCTAGTGGTGGCCATGGTTGTCTCCATGGATTAACAAGTGTTTCCGTGTCAGCTGGTAGTTGTCAGATTCCTAGGAATCCATTTTAGACAACAGTGTGCTCTGGAGGTCCTTAGAATTCGTTAAAATTTATAGTTTCTCAGAAATTCTCTTTAATTTTTTATTGTTGTTGGGGTTTTTTTTTTTGAAAGAAAACAAATATCAAACACTGACGTTTCCCCCAAACCAAGCATCTGGATTTCCAGGTAGCTCTGTTCCTGAGCATGGATTGACACATTCTGCAAAAGAACCAAGTCTTAACAATTCCATCTCCACGGGGATTTGGGCCACTGGTTTTGTGGAATTGTAGATGATTGGGGATGGGAATTTTCTTCAGAAATGGTCTTGTCCCTCCCTTGACCTCAGGTCAGAGGAAATAGGTCTATAAAATGAGCATGTGGTGGAGTATTTCCGTTACATGGGAATTTCTGGTTGTCCTGGTGTTGTGAAACTGATTCCAGTGTAGAAATCTGGTTTTGCTGCTTCATGTAATCCAGGCAGAACCTGCATCACTACCAGTCAGTTCTGAATGGGCTGTCACTGAGGATAAAGCTCTTCCGCCCAACAGCAGTGCAAGTATAGAGTGTGTGACATAAATTCACCCAAAATCCAATTCCTGATGAATACTTCAGCCTTTGCTGCCTCCTCCTTCCCAACAGCCCCAGTGCCCCAGTCTCGTAAGCGACTTTCTTTATCCCAGATTTCCATCCACACAACACACACATCCTCGCCCTTCCAACTGCCTAAGAATGTAACTGGGATCCCTGGAGCCTATCCCTGTTTTAAATGGATGTGCTGCTATCAATGTGCTGCTGTCTGAGCTGACATTCCCATTTCTTCACCAGATCAGGATTGACGTGCCAGTCTTTTCATTTATCCATGTTTTTCCCTATGCACGGATAAGGCCATGTCTGTTCAACAGCTTGCAGCTTTGCTTTCCAGAAGAGATTTTATTTGGATCCAGGATCACTCCAGGCTCAATTTCATGCCTGGCAAGGAGCTCCTCCTTTCTGCTCAGACATGGACTTAATGGTATTAGGAAGGGTATTGATATTTTGTAGCTACTTTTAAGAGGTATTAAAGATGCTCTCAGACATGGGCAAGCACAGTTCAGCTAATCTGAGCCTTCGGGTTGGAAGGACTATAGAAAAAAATAATCCACCTGGAAAAACTCATCCCTAGAAATTCGTCATTGGGCAGCCACATGCCTGTGTGCAGTTTGGAACTAAATAAGTCCCACGTTTATGGAAAATTCATCTGTGGAGTGATTTGGGCCTTCCAAGTGTAACAGGAGGATCCAAAACCACTCAGGGATACAAGGGAGAGCATCACCTCCAGATATCCAAGGTTAAAGGTAGAGGTGCCAAGCTTCATATACTCTCTGATTTGGGGCCCATATACAGGAACAGGAGCCCAGACATCTTTATCTTCACCCCAACACTCACAGAGGCACATCCAGGTTTTAAGAGCTTGGTTCAGTTGGAAAAGCAATGGTTTTTTTAAACAGCAGAAGAGTTGCTTGCCTACTAGCAGCAATTACTGCCCCATTCCCAGCTACCTTGGGTCATGCACTCTGGAATTCACACCACAGCATCCCACTGATGCTGTCTGGGCTGATGAATAATTGGGAGTAGCATCCATTGGCGTGTGCACGTGGAAGAGCTGGGATCAGGACACTTTTGTGCTCTCCTCCAGGGACAGATGGCAGAAGGTCACCGTGTGTGTCAGCAGGCTTAGCCCAACCTCCAGCTACACTGGGAATGAACTGCGTTTATTAAGGCACTCCCCTGCAGTTCTGGCTTGAGACAGCAGGGCCACTTGGCCAGGCCAGGCTTTGCAAAGCTCCTCAGAGCTGCAGCTGGCTCCTCAGCTCCGCAGTCTGCGTGTGGTTTCCACAGCCTCGTGCATCCCCTTTCGAGCCGTCCGGGATGAGTCTGGCACTGCAGCTCCAGCTGGAGAGCTGGCACTGAGGAATGTGTGTGTGCTGGCCTGCAGTGCTTGTGAAGATATTTCCTGAAAAAGAGCCATCCCTTTCCCTCCCAGCCTTGTGCTGAAGTGCTTCCATCAGTCTCAGGTCCCAGGCACTGCTTTTCCACACTTACACTCAGGCTTTTAGCCCATCTCTTCTGTATCCCATAACTGGCATCCTGTCCAATTCATCAGGGATATATTTGCATTTTGTTATTTTCTGAATATTAATTTTATTTTGGAAAGTGGAGCATCTCCAGCTTTCCAGTCTGACCAAGGAGAGCAGCCAGGTTTTGCAAGAATCATCCCTGAGGAGTTTCCCTCAGCACCTTGCAGCGAGAGGTCCAGGGGACATTCACTCCAACCAAGTCAGAGAGGGGAACACCTCAGCGAGAGGAATCCTGTGGAGGGAATGGAGAAACGAGGTGATCTCCTACCCACCAGCAGGAGAAGCAATGCTGGTGATGGGAGCACTGGGTTGGAAAACCTCCCAGCTCCTACTGCTGGTATTGCAGGTCTCCAATGCCACTGGTGGAGTTTGTCAACTGCTTGCGGGCAGGGCTGCCCTGAGTTTTGTTTTCCTCTTTGGGGCATGGCCAGGGATGAGTGTGTGCCCCTTGGCACCTGTCCCTGTGAGAGTGAGACATCACCACAGGGAAGGAAGCACAGGAGAGAGTCACTGGCAGATGCTGTTTGTTTGCCCCAACAGGGAACAGGGAATATTTTGATGGGGATCTTCAAACAGTGTCCCCACAGAAAACATTAGGTGGAAGAAGGAGAAGGGAGATGTTTATTTGTAATAAGCCTTTTTGGTTGCTTGAGGGTTTTTACTTCTCTTGATCTTGGTTGTACATATTCTGCTGAACTGAGAGGTGGAAACCCACAAATCAGGAAAGGTGTGTTATTAGAAAAGCTCTTTTTCATGATATTTTCCATCAATACATCTGCATTTCCAGCTCTTTGGAGGGGGCTTAGAACCACTCCCAGGTGGGCTGTGTGTCCCACAAATGCAAGGCAGTATCAGCAGTCAGATATCCAACAGCACAAGAATGCCCCAGGCTGCTCCCCACACCTGTCCCCAGAGCTGCAGAGCAGTTTTGACATCTCATAGAATCACCACAGAGTAGTTTGTGTTGGAAAGGACCTCAAACATTATCCAGTTCCACCCCCTGCCATGGGCGGGGACACCTTCCAGTGTCCCAGAGTGCTCCAAGCACCATCCAACCTGGCCTTGGACACTTCCAGGGATCCAGGGGCAGCCACAGCTTGTCTGGGCACCCTGTGCCAGGGCCTCACCACCCACAAAGAGAGGAATTTCTTCCAGATATCCAGTACCCTGAATTTCACTCATTGATTTCCTCAGCAGCACAATAAAAAAATGGAGCTTTAATGTTGCTGGGACTTGAATGAGTGCTCACAGCTGGCTCGGGGCTCTGCTCATGGCATTCACAAGGTCCTTGCAGCCCTTGACATCTGTGGCAGCAAGAGGCAGCAGCTTTCTTTGTGAGAAAGGGCCCAGAAAGGCCTCTGCAGTGCTCATTTCTTCCCAGCTTTGTTTGCTCTGGGTAATTATTGGCGCACCAAAGGATATCAGCTCTGGACGCGAGAGCGCGGGGAGACAAACTGCTCTCAAATATCAGCAGTGTAGTTCATTGTGACTAATTAAATGTTGACATGATCCCCAACAAGCCAAAGCGTCATTACACGCAAATTAAACCCCCTGACACAGATGCTTGACTCCAAGTGCAATCAAACGCACAGAAATGCAGACATCACAGCACACGTGTGGAACACAGGGAAGGATCTTGCAGCAGGGAATAAAGGTCACTGCTATTCCTAATTAAAGCAGTTTCTGGAACAGACAAGCAGTTTCTTAAATAGTTCTTGCCCTTATCATGCCTGAAGTTCCTCTGTGTCAGGATAGTTTTTACAACTCTTTTCTATTCAAGACTTAGCACGTTGTGGGGTGGAGTCTGCAAAGTTTGAAGGGACTGCTCCGACTGACTGCAGTGTTTCACAGACACCTGCAGCCCTAAGCACCTCATTCAATAATTTTTGCAACTCCCCCATAACTCAAAAGAAAAGTTTTCTCCCTGGAGAGACACTCAGCGTTAACTCAGGACTGCAAATAATGGAGAATCCCTGCCTCCAGTTATGCTTTTCCCAGTTGTTTTATATCCTTGCTCTTACAAAGGACCGCTTTTTTCCCAGAGTAAATTTATCCAGCTACAACTCCAAGCCATTAAACTTTTCTACCATTCTTGGCTAGATTGAAGATACGTTTGCTGTCAGAAACAGCTTCTCCTGTATTTCACCAGGAAGTGTGAGCAAATCAGTTTCTCCTGGATAATTCAAATACATCAAGACCCTTTAATCTCATGGTCTAAGTCGAGTTTTCCAAACCTTTGTGTTGCCTTGCAGAGCTCCTCAGCACATTTTCTGTCTCCTTGGCTTCCTTTCTGCTCTGTGGGCACAGAAAAGGGATGTGATTTTCCATATGAGTAACCTCCATTTTCCAGTCTTTCTTGGTCTGGTTCATCTGTTGCCATTCTTAGCTTTTTTTATTATCTGAGCGTGAGTTATTGTTATTAATTCTCTGTGACTTGTTGCTCCGAGGTGAATCACACCTGTCTTTTTGCCAGCAGCCTTGACAGCCATTCTGTGAGGGAGGTGACTGTAAGAGCAAGTCATCAGCTTGTTCCTGGAAGGAAAAACATTCCTCCAATGAATCACTTAACCAAAATATTCTCACGTGCTACTGTTCAGGGTGAGCACAAATACTGATCCAGAACTGACATTATTGCTAATATATGCAGTACTGGGGTTGATGCTGGGAACCCTCACATTCAGAAGATATTGTCATGCTTAATGCCCTTGAGTTTGATGAGAGTTCAGTGTGTGACTACCTTTAAAATCTGTGCCACGACCTTTGTGCAATGGCTCAGCTTCACACAGTACTACAAAATATTTAGTTACAAACGGGTTGATAGTATGGAAGAAGCAGGTCACTGGTGTTATCTGAGACAGATGGCTTCAGTTGCCAGGGAATTTGTTCTTTTCAGTGTTTTGGATATCTGGAGGCGATTTGTGGGGGATCTGCATTGAAGGCAAGCTCAGTCCTGCCTCACAGCAAGAGCAGAGTCTCCTTACCCAGCCTTAAATTCATTGCACAGAGACAGGACCGAACAGCTCTGCTCAAAGATCTTCTGACCAAGACACCCTGGGGACCCACTGGGACCCCCACAGACTCCCCAGACTCCCCCAGAATCCCTCCACATTTTAGACACCAGTGCTGGTGGAAGTGCACAAGCAGGGCCAGTTATATGTGAAGTTATTTTTTTCCCTTGAAATAAAAATCCATCAAAGTCTCTTAAGAGGGAGGTGGCAAGTCAGGAACTAGTTGGTGATGATGGAAAAAGAGAGGATAATAATTTCCTGTGATGACTCCTTTGTTGAGAGGGGCTGTCCACAAAAGCAGCACTTTCTCAAGGAGGGGTTGAAAGCCCACCTAGAGTCACTTCCCTGCAATGAGAGGTAAATATTCAAAATTAGCATATCCAAGAGCTAATTAGGAGTCAAGGCCATCTCAAGGCAGGGAGTGTACACCATGTGCCATGTCTGTGATTTCTGAGCAGTGACTGAAGAGCATGGGAAGCAAAAAGACTTGTTTATCCAACCAAAAGATGGAAGAGAGGCAGACAGAATCTCGTGGAAGGTACTCAAAGCGCCACGAAAATGGAACGCAAATCTTCATCCTTTCCCTTCAGGTTCAGAAATTTAAAAATAAATAGGGATAGGGCTGAGATGGAGAGGGAACCATGTCAGTGGAGAGAGAGCCTCATTACCATAATGAGACACTTAGAGCCACTCATGTCTCCTCAGCAGAGATCCCACTGCCCTCTGCAGGCATTTAAACCAGGTAAAAGCAGCATGTTTTTTGCATTCTCTCTCCTGAAATACCTCCTTAAAATTCCCTGTCGCTGTAAAGGTTAAACAGAACCACCCTGATGTGATGGTTTGTCTGCTCCCACGTTTCTTGGTCCTTCCCAGCGTGGTCCCTGTGCTTGTCCCAGGCTCAATTCTATGGATGAGACAACCAGGCAGCCAATTTGTACCTCTTGTGTCAAAATATATGGCTTAGGTGCATCACTGGTGAAAAACCAGATAACAGCAACCTGCTCATGTGGTGGCATCCCTGCCCACGGCAGGGGGGTGGAATGAAAATGATCTTTAAGGTCCCTTCCAACCCAAACCATTCCACGATTCTGTGGTCACATCAGACAGACATGACCTTCCCTGTGGAGATAAGGGAAAGGACAGAGTGAGAGGGGTCCTTCACAGGCAATCAATGCAGCATTAAACAGGAGAATTTATCCCTTGAAGTTAAGGGCTTCAGGAACTGCTGGGAGTGATGAGGATGTTGTTATCTCACCACTCCTGATATATTTTTGGAGCTCAGTTCCACTGACCCATTGTTTTCTGAGAGAGGGGGAAAATATCTCTTTTTGAAGTGCAATGTTTTTAGAGCTTCATATCAGCTGAAAAGAGTCTTTCAGGGCTGGAGAGAGACAGACCAGCTCTTTGCTATGTCCTCTGAATATTTCCAGGTTGGGGAAAAAGACGGAAATATGGTTTGGGGTTTTAAGTTTCCCTTCTTATCGCAGGAAAAAACATAAAGAAAGAGAAAGTGAGCGATGAGAAACTGGATTTTTCCATGCAAGCTAAAGCCAAAAGGGCTGTGCCTTGGAGCCGAGTGCGGAAACAGGGCAGGCGTTGGAGGATTTTCCCCTTCAAGCCTGAAAAGAAACAAGAAGCTGGCTGGCTGGTCTTGAATAACCCCTCCTGAGCTTGCAAAACCAGTCACAATTTTTCATCAGGGCTGAAAATATCCACCTCCCCCATCCTTTTTTCCCCCCCACCCTTTCCTCCGTGATGCCACGGCACCGGGCCCGGCGGTGCGGCTCTCTGGAGGATGCTGTCCAGCGTCCGTCAGAGCTGGCAGGGCCGGGAGGGGACACGAGCTGCAGTGCCAGGCTCCACGGCCAGTGACGTCCTGTCTGCCCAGTTCTGATACAAACAGAAAAGCTCTCGGGGCTGGCGTGGTGGAAACACGCCGAGGAAGCTCCCACACTTCCCCTCGGTACCGTGTTTTCCCACCGCTGACATCCCAGTGCTGACAAGTTCTCCCCAGCATTCCCAGCCATCAGCTAGGTCACCACAGTGACCCTCTCACTGTAAGATCCTTCCAGACCCGTGGTGTCACCTGTGTTGGGGTCCTGGCAATGTTCACCTGCCCCAGGTGAGTTCTGCTCACTCTGAGCTGCAAACTGAACTCTTGTGTTTTGCTCTGGGTACGAATTTTTTTTCCCTAGTTGGGTTGGTCCCAATGAAAAATTGCCTTTTTCCTCTGCGCAGCTCAGATCTGGCCTCGCTGTACATAAAATGCCATGTGTTCCCAGCAGGATTCAGCCCTTCCAGGGCCTACCCTGCAGCCAAATCTGATCTACATATTTACGAGCTTGTAAACAGGACAGGGCGGGTGAGTTCACATTCTTAGAAAACCAAGTGCGGAGAAAAGAACTTCTGAGTTGGAAAAACAAAGAGTAGCCTTGGGCCCAACCCAGCAAACACAGTGATTTTTCCAAGACTTGGATGGCTTGCTTGAGAATCATTCCCCTCCATTCCTTTTCTAGAGGATTTCCCAAACTTACCTTTTCATTTGGGAAAAAATGCACATTCCCAGTGTTTCTGAGCAGAGTGGAGGAGGCAGCTTGAGAGAAAAGCTGCCATTTTATTTTGGAGGTGAGTGGAAGCCAGACTGGTGTTTGCAGAAGCCACCAAAGAACAACAGTTCCTTGCAAAGGGAAGTTTAAGGAAGGTGTTAAAAGGAGTTGAACAGCAGAAGGCAGCTGGAGGGCTCACCACAAAGTACCACTGTCAATAAATGCAAGAAGTAGCCTGGAACAGTAATTCCCAAACCATGCTCTCTAGATCTTGACAGTCCAGAAGGCCTGGTAAATGGTTAATGGGAAACCAGAGGATAAGGGAGTCAGCCAGCAAAAGAATTTGAGGATTAACAGCTTTTCATAGAATCATGGAATGGGTTGCGTTGGAAGGGACCTTAAAGATCTCGTTCCACTCCAACCATAGGCAGGGACACCTTCCACTATCCCAGGTTGCTCCAAGCCCTGTCCAACCTGGCCTTGGACACTTCCAGGGATGGAGCAGCCACAGCTTCTCTGAGCTGTGGTTCCAGAGCCTCCCCTGCCTCTGAGCAAAGAATTTCTTCCTGGTAACTCATCTAAATCCCTCCTCTTTCAGTCCAAGAACATCTCCCCTCATCTTATCACTACCCATGCAAAATCAATGCCTATGGCTGGATTTTTGCCCATGAGACATTCTATCTATGGCTTACTCCCTCTGAGACGTCAGCTAGTCACCTCTTCCATAAGTGTTTCCCTTCCCCAAGGGCTGCTCATCATGGCTGTGCTTCCCTGAGGTGTGCTCAGGGAAGAGATTCCCAGGCTCAGACCCAGCACGATCTCAGGATGCTCCAGTTTGGAGAACAGAGAGCCCCGGGAATGCTCCACTCTGAGCGAGCTCTGCACTGCCCTGGAGGGAGCTTAGCAACCCCACAAGGCCATTGTGCTCGTTCAGATCCCGAGCCAGATGGAAATTTTCTTTTTAAAGGCTGCCCCGAGCGTGTTTCCTCTGGTGAACCATCCAGGCACGAACCTCTGCCGTGCTCGCTCCAACATCAGCACATGGATTCCAGTCCCCTTCCTGCTCAGACAGAAGGACAAGAGCTCTTGACATGCAGCTCAGTTGCCCTGACTTTTTTCTTCTCTCAGGAGACTTTTATTTCTTCATTTGCATCTGGTAAATAAGAACTTTCCTGATATCTCCCTTTGGATTTGCCAGACTGGTCAATCTTGGCTTCTCTTCCTTTTTTTCCCTAATTTTATTTATGTCCTTTTGCTGAGTCTCATGATTCTCAGATTTGTTTTAAAGTCCCCTTTGGGGCTGGAGTCAGGCTATTATTTGTGAATCAAGGAACAGGCAGTTGGACACACATATATCTTTCCCAAGCATAAGGAATGCTGCAAAAATATTACCTTTAAGGGAGTCTGTACTAAAAGTCAAATGCCAAATGCCTACATCTTTTCTTCCTTTTAATTTTGTGATTAATTTCAAAGTCCATCTTCCTGCTGACCATGCTTTGTTCAGCTCTGTGTCCTGAATCTGCTGCCCAGCCCTTCTTCTTGGAGGATGAACCAAGCAGCTAAAAAGGCTATTCCAGGGCAGGGCAGTGTTGAAGTGAGTTAATGGACAGCTTGGTTTGAGGGCATGGCTTGGAATTAGATGGTCTTCAAGGTTCCCTCCAACCCAAACCATTCTGTGATTCTCTCATGAAAGCATGGCTTTAACCATTTAAAAGGTTTATTACAGAGTGAGTTTGGTTTGCAGTATCCAAGCCCAGGTCTGGTTTCAAAATTTCTCTCCCTTTCCTCTGCCTCGTCCTGCCTGACTAGAGTCCACAGAGCTCCTGTTAAAAATTAAGAAGCAGGGAAAACTCATGAAATCACACAATACCAGGTGAGAAGGGACCTGAAGGACCATCTGGTCCAACTTTTCTTGGCAAAAGCACAATCTAGACAAGGTGGTCCAGCATCATGTCCAGCTGAATCTTAAGAGTGGAATCCACCACTTCCCTGGATAAATTATTCCAATGGCTGATTGCTGTCATGGTGACAAATTGTGTGCAATAGGAATATCCCCAGAAGTGACCTGTACCCATGACCCCTCCATCTTTTCCAGGTGACTCCTTGTAAAAAGGGACAGCTACACAGTGATAAAGGCTGCCCTCAGCCACCTTTACTCAAGGCTTAGCAAACTGGTTTCTCTGAGCTTTTCCTCACATGGCAGTGATCCCAGTGCCTGGATCATCTTCCTGGCCACTCTCTGGACCCTCTCCAGCCTGCCCACATCTTTCTTGCCTGGTGGGGACCAAAACTGAACACAGTGAGTGGAGTGGCACAATTTCTTCTTCATCTCTGCTGGTGATGCCTGTGTTGATGCAGGTCTTCCTGCAGGGTGGCCCTCTCTACTGAAGTGTCTACTTCCTCATTCTGTTTGGTATCAACGGGAAAATTCATCAGGATACACCTGGTCCCGTCATCCAGGTCATTTATGGAGATATTAAACAGCGCTGGGAGCGATATCGTTCCCATTGGTGACAGGTTGCCAGTTTGAGAAGAATATTTTTACCACTTCTCACTGAGTGTGATCTGTCAGGCAATGCCCCACCCACTTGTCCAGACCAGAGTGCACCAGTTTCTCCAGGAGACTGTGGAAAACCATATGGAAAACCTTGGAGAAATCCAGTCGGACACGATGCACCACTCAAAGCTTCTTTTGGTTGTATCCACTGTGTGCTGCCAGTACAGTTCCTTCTTGCAGACCATGGTATCAACCCCTTTGCAGTAGCAGGCCACAATTCCTGAGTCATTCCTTTATTTTAAGCATGACTTTCTTCTTTAGAGATCCCTCATGAAAGATGGAGTGTGGTGTATTCTGTTCAGGGCAAGAAGGTTTTGTGCATGGAACATCCAGGTCCTTGGAAGAAGGATGCAACGGATGAGATGAGCTTCAGGGGATTTGCTGATGATGTTTTCAGCTGTGAGTCCCCAGATGAAGGGTCAGTGCCCTCCCAAGAAAGATGGTATATAAGAGAATTTGGATTATTTAGCCTGGAAAAAAGACGCTGGAGTGACCTAATTGTGGCCTTCCAGCACCTGAAGGGAGCATATGAGAAAGATGGAGGGAGGCTATTTACAAGATCATGACGTGACAGGAAAAGAGAGACAGATTCACGTTGAAAGAGAGTAGGTTTAGGTTATATATTAAAAACAATTCTTCCCTGTGAGGGTAGGGAGGCCCTGGCACAGGCTGCCCAGGGAAACTGTGGCTGTCCCATCCCTGGAAGTGTCCAAGGCCAGATTGGATGGGGCTTGGAGCAACCTGGGATAGTGGAAGGTGTCCCTGCCCATGGCAGGAGATGGAGCTTAGATGATCTTTAAGGTCCCTTCCCACCCAAACCGTTCCCTGATTGTATGATTGAACCTTCTTTGAGCCCGCTCACCTGTCTCTATTCATATCACAAAAGCACATTCAGAGGGATATCCAGCAAACAACAAGTTTAGCTACAACTTGCTCAGGAATCAAAGTGACTGCTAAGAGCAGCCATACTGCCAAAAAAAAAAAAAAGAGGAAAAAAAAATCCAGTTTATGATCTCAAGCCCCTGGAGCAAGAGCTGTAGAGCAGAGCAGAGCAGAGTGAGTACTTTATAGGATCTTGCCCGAAGCCTGTCTTGTGCCCCATACAACGCTCCCGTGGTCCTACCACATAATTCCTGTCTTGTGAAGTTCAGGGTCTCTGGCAGAGCAGGGGGTGCTGTGTGGCAGCCCACCAGCGTGGATCTGCAGTGTGGAGCAGAAAATTTGCATTCCGTGCCCTGTGGTGTGGCACCAGGGCATATGGAGGTGGTTAAGGGAGCAGAGTCTGCTGGAACAATGCTGGGGGGATGCAAAGTCAGTTCCTCATGTTCTTTTGAGGGTGGGCTCTGGAGTGAATTGTTCCCTGGACCAAATTTATCTGGAGGGGTCTGGCAGGACCGTGCTAAGCAACTTAGCACTATTCACAATCCTTGAAATGACTTGTGAGGTTTCTGTCAGGGAGCAGCGTAGATGAACCCGCGTGGCTCTTCACCTTCCACTGTGAAATTGTTCCAGTGATCCAAGCCCTGTCCTGCACAGGAGAGAAACTGGTGCATGGAAAGCTTTGGCAGCTTCTCAGAGAGGATCAGACCACCAGATGATCACGATATTCAGAGTGAAACGCATCAGGAATAACCTTGGATGCCCGTGATGGGGTTGCCCATGAGCCAGGAGTCTGAGTCCAGTCATCTGAAACCTGGTGTGCTCCATCTGCCCGGTGACTTGCACTTAGGATGAGATGGATCACTCCACTCTCACCACAGAATCTGCCCTCTAAGCCATTGACTGAAATTGGAGCCCCAGCAACTGCTCAGATGCCTGTGGTGATTCACACAAGAGCCACACTTCCCAGGAAATTTGATGCCTCAGAAACATCCTCACATCAATTACTCCCACCAGTGGTCCAAATTCCCAGGATTACTCTGAGAAAAGCTCCAATATTTGAGAGGAATAAAGGGCAATTTTGGTCAAAGTCCTACTGATATGTAGCGCCTTAGAGAAAAGTTTTGGGGACATTACTAGGACCATACTCCTAAATGCTGGGAGACAGGTTTGGGGGCCATGAATTTGACAGTGAATGGCCAGAACAAGTCTCTGCTGCATTATCCTCCTCTTGCTGACTCACAAACTGCAGTCAAACCTCAAATTTGAGATTTTGCTTGAGAGTGTTGGTGTTTTCCAGAGCCCTTGACTGATTTATCCTCCCTTTGCAATCTCCCCACCACTGCCAGACAAAAGCTTCCGTGATCTCCATCACACCAAAAGCTTCCCTCCCTTCCCACAGGGACCCCACACACCAGGTTTGCACACCCCACCACGGGCTTTGGCATCACCAGAGGCTCTCCAGGAGCACTCTCCAACCATGACCAGGGACACAACACTGCCCAGAAGGTCAGCAATGGTCAGGGGAGTGGTGGCTTCTCCCTGCTTCTCTTTGGACCAGACCAGGATGCAGAAGTCGGACACACAGGCAGCAGAGAGACACACAGGCAGCTCATTGGGGCTTTCATTGGGAAGCTGCTGCTTATCTGTGACATTGTTTATGGGGTTGGCTGGAGGGCTGACAGGCCTGAGGAATTCCACCCGATATCCCAATGCCATCGTCCTCCAGGGAAAACGCTTGAGTGGCTGTGAACATGCTGTCCTCCTCCCCAGGCCAAGCAGCTCTTGGATCCATCCTGGGAGGGCAGTGAACTCCCTCATCACTCCAAGACACGCCAAGGAGGTGTTAACCCTCTAGGGACCCTGATATGCCTACAAATACCCAGTGGAGGTGGCTAATAGAGGAGGAAGAGAAGGTCAGGGAAGACCAGTCAGAATCTGAGAGTCCTGCACACTGGGAGAAATCCTTGCTGAAATCCAGCCTGTTCTCCCGTAGCTTGGCAGCTGCATCAGGGAGATTGTCCATCATGGGGGCCTGCGAAGGAGCTGGCAAGGAGAGATGCAAGCTGGGTATTGAGCAGAAAGGGACAGTTCATGATTACTTTGGACCAGATTTATTTCATTTACTTTGTTAATTTTCAGGAAAAAAGTAGAAAGAGCGTGAAGGTTGATTTAGGTTGGATACAAGGAAAAGGTTTTTTAATATGAAGGTGGGAAGGCCCTGGCACAGGGTGCCCAGAGGAGCTGTGGCTGCCCCTGAATCCTTGGAAGTGTCCAAGGCCAGGTTGGATGGGGCTTGGAGCAACCTGAGATAGTGGAAGGTGTGGAATGAAACGGGCTTTATGATCCCTTCAACCCAAACCATTCCATGATTCTCTGACTTCCATTGGCCAGGAGAACCCACAGCTGTGGTACCTCCTGTGCCAGGGCTTTTTCTCTACCAACTGCAACTCTCTGGACTTGCTGCTCTGATACATCCCAAGGGAGTCCTCAATCCCCTCCAGAACCTTTGAGGCCACATCCAGGAGAAGGACAGGTGATGGCACATCTGTCCCCACCACAGTCCTAGCCCTACATATGGGTTTCTAGAGCTTCCTAACTCAAGAACAGAGTGGTTTGCACACTGGTAGATTTTTTTTTTTTAATTTGCCGTGAGGTTGGCCAATCAATTTTTACCTCCTGCTTGCAGGAACATCCACAGCTGAGCAACCTGCTGTGAGATGAACCATGTCCTCTTCTTTGCTGTTCACCTGCCATCTCCTGTGGAAGGTTTCACCTTCCCTCTCCTGTGGTGACACCTATAAGGTCCAGCTCTCCATAAGCTATTTTTTTCCAAGCCCATTCCTGACACAAAGCCCACACCAAGCACCAGCAACACTTTTATCAGTGTTGAACAGTCCTGCTGCACCTTGCATTTCCAAGTTCATGGTGGGACAGCACTGGGACATGACTTTGTCCTTTGTTTTCCCCACCTGCTCTCATGTCTGCAGCATTCCTCTGCCATGGACTATTCAGGACATGCCGCAAAGCAGGGACCTTTTAGAACAGAGATGCCCTTGCCAAGTAAGCCTGCTCATGGATTCTGGCAGTGCACTGGGAGCCAGGGCCAGAATTTAGATTGGACTGGCTCCATTTGCATTGGTGCATTTGTCTTTTTTCCTTGTTTTGCGTTATTTTTTTGAGCGCTGAACACTGGGACCAGCAACTCTCCGAACAATCCAAGTGATATCACCTTCCAGTGAGTCATGGGGAGGGCAGGGTGGAGAAGGGCAGGCAAGGAAAGATCATGAGATTGTGCTAGTTCAGACAACCTAAAAAAATGGGATATGTGTTTGGATATATGGAGAGGAGATTGCACCCACTGCCACCCACCACAGAGCGTTACAGTTTTGGGAAGCATCCCCATGGCTCCAGAGATTTTTACCTGCCTGGTTTTCCCCAAATATGAGCAGGGTGACATTAACTAGAAATAGAAAAAAAAAAAGTACGAGCACACACTTTGTTGGCTCAGCTTTTGCACCACCAAAAAAATGAAGTTCCATCTTCAGATCATGTTTAGTCTGTGACTTCAGTCAGTTTGCAAGGTGCAAACAGGCTTTTCCTGAGCTCACGTGCAGCTGTCCAAATTTTCTAACGATCCTGAAGACAATTATTTAGGATAACAACAGGACATACAGCCCTTGCTCTGACCCAGCTCTGTCAGATTCAGATTTTGCAAGTTGTGGGATGATCTTTTACAAAATGATGGAAAGAAGAAAGTCCCCAAACAGATTGTTAAGACCCCAGCATTATTATTATAAATTTTGATGGATGTCCCCAAGGTGGGTGTCACCATCTCCTCCTCCCTCACCCCACGAGGTGTTGAGCTGGAAGCTGGGGAGGTGCCCAGTGGGTTGATTCTGAGTGCATAGCAAAAGCTCCTCTTTAAACAAGATCAGATTTCCCACAGATCCTACAGAAATTGTTCTTCCTGTTCTTTGACGTTGTCCTGTCATGGCTTTGATGCTTTTGGGGCCAGATCAAAAATTGCTCTTACACCAGGATAAGAGACTGACGTGCTGGTGCACGACTCTGTGTTGCTATTCCTGATTTTTTACGCACATTCTCTGTTTCTGGACCTTGGACACATCCTTCTGTGTTTCCTGAGCTCTTCAAGTGTCCACCACTCAGTACTGACTTCCACTTATTTATATAGGACCTATTACAAAGCCCAGACCAAAAACACTCCCTCCATCAATGAGTTGATGCATATTCGTGTATATGAAAGCAAGAGCTGATTTCTTCAATTTTTTTACTCCTCCCCTAAAAAAGACCCCTTAAATCCTCTTATGTGCAGCCTCCCAGTGCCCATCAAAAGATTCTGATGCTCCAGCGTGTGCAGAGGAGCTGTTCTGGGGATCCCCTGCCTAGTTCTGTTCATCCCAGGGCGAGGAAATGAGGAAAACTGTGGATGCACTCAGGACACGTCCCTTCCAAGGGGCACGCTTATTTGCATGGTAATGAGGGTGGTAATGGGCCCCTTGTCTTCAGATGTACACAAGGTTCTCGCTGGGTGAAAACCAGCCAAAGTTGAAATTCAGAGAATTCATGGCTTCGCTTCCTTTTCAATTTGTGTTTTCTATCTGGATTCAAAAGACAAAGCACGTAGCACAGAAACTGCATTGTGCACTGAGCTGCTAAACACCAGATAGAAGTTGTTATTATTTTAGCAACCATCAGGCTGTTTAAGCAAGCACCAATCTCTTAAGTAGCCTGGCTCAAGCAGTAATTACCAGCTGAATTTAAAAAGAGACCCTTCTTTTATTTGCTTTGTTACCATAGTTTTTTGTTTTCTTGTCTTCTCTCTTGAGGCTAAAAAATGCTCCATAGAGCTGCAGCTCCTCTGAGAACCCAGAGCACGCTGCAAACAGGGTTCACAGCAACGCTGTGACGAGTTCATGCTAATTAACCCTTTCTCCAGTGGGGAAACTGAGGCAGGAAACCTTTCCCTGACAAGGGAATGAGCAGGGTTATATGTTCAGTGAAGTCCTTCACCTTCCTTGGCCCCATTCCCTGATGTATCCTGTAGGTCCAAGGTGTGGGTTGGGGGCACTGTGAAAAAGGGGGATGGCCAAAGCCATGGTGGGATGGAGAATGGAGGAGATGCTCCATGGAAGGCTCCAGCAGCACTGGGGTGTTCAGAGCTCCTGGCTGTCACTCAGGGAGGTGTTTCTGCTGGGGTTAGACTCAGATGTGGTGATTTCAGCAGCCCAGAGCCAACCTGTAAATCTCAGCACTGTCTCCAAGAGGATAAACTCCTTTAATCAAAACAACCAAGATGGGGTCGCTGCCTCTACAAAACTGATCCTTGTGTTAAGGGAGCCGACAGGGAAGATGGGGAGAGACTATTCATGAGGGCCTGGAGTGACAGGACAAGGGGGAATGGCTTCACACTGCCAGAGGGCAGGGTTAGATGGGATATTGGGAAAAAATCCTTCCCTGTGAGGGTGGGGAGGCCCTGGCACAGGGTGCCCAGAGAAGCTGTGGCTGCCCCTGGATCCCTGGCAGTGTCCAGGGCCAAGTTGGATGGGGCTTGGAACACCCTGGGTCAGTCGAAGATGTCCCTGCCCATGGCAGGGTGTGGGACAGGATGATCTTTAAGGTCCCTTCCAACACAAACTCTATCATTCCATGATCATTGCTCTATTCAAAGCCACTGACTGCACCACCAGCAGCTGCTCATTAAGCTGCAAATGCCCTTCATTTCCAGAAAGGCCCTGAGTCTTCCCAGCACAGAGATGCCAGTCCTGCTCACTGTCCTTATTCCCTGCTTCCTTCAGCACATACTGACAGCCAGCCTGAGCCCCAGCCCGCCTTGGGTGCGCCTTCAGCAAATATTTGAGCTGCTTTCCCTGTCCAACCACCATAAAATGCTGGGATCTGTCTGTCTTCTCCCACATCCCCGTGATGGAGCAGCCCACGTACCTAATGTTGAGTCTGGCTGTAATTTCTCCACTTTTTGGGGATGGGTGTACAAAAACTTCACTGGAACCAGTTCTCTGAGTTTCCTGGAGGATGGTTTTCCTCCAGCAAACAGCCTGGGGAGCTTTTATGTAATGTCAATCACGAATTTCTGGCTCCTGGCACCTGTTTTACTGTTTTGACACCAGGCTTAGGAGCGCAGGGGAAAGTAATAATGATATCTGGAGTTAATGTTATTTACTAAAATACAAATTAGCGCTCAGTCACGTGGCAGCACGATTTGTCATCCAGAGCTAAAATTAAACGAAATTAAGGCTGAGTCAGAAAGTTATTTCAGATCTGAGTGGGGAATGCAGCATCGAGGCCACGTGGGAGCAACACTGACATCTTCTGGCTCAAAAACAAATCTCCAGCTTCTTCACCAAGAAAATCACCGGGAAACTGCAAAAACCTGAGAAGAGGCTGGGTGGACACAGGTGTTTTCAAATATAAAGGGCACGCTTTGGGGCAGTGGATATTATCTGAGCCTGCTTTAACAGCTCCTCTTATCATCACCACAAAATCTGAACAGAGGATGTGTGACACTGATGACCCAAAATGTACAAGAGGAGGAGGTGAAGGGGAGTTGTTCTTCTCTCAGTGCAGTGACTGGGCTGTATCTGTACTTTTGTGCTGAAATCTATAAGTCTGGAGGCTATAAATTACCTGAAAGTCACATTCCACTAGGCCAGGTTGCTCCAAGCCCCATCCAACCTGGTCTTCAACACTTCCAGGGCTGAGGAGATAGAATTTCTCTGGAAAACGTGTTCCAGTGTCTCACCACCACCACACCTTCACCCTTTTCTACACACCTCACCTCTTCCAGAGTGGATGGACCACCACCCCTTCCACTTCCTCTAACCATATTTCTTTCAATCTCTCCCAAGGTTCTTTCTTCCCATCCCTGAAGCCCTCCGAAATCGTCTTCAAGATCATCTTCTGGCTGGGATACTTCAACAGCTGCGTGAACCCCATCATCTACCCGTGCTCCAGCAAGGAGTTCAAGCGCGCGTTCATCCGGCTGCTCAAGTGCCAGTGCCAGCGGCGGAGACGGCCCATCTGGAGGGTCTACGACCACCACTGGAGAGGGGCCTCCATCAACAGCTCCGTGCAGGACTCAGAGCCAGATCTAAGGCCCAGGATTAACACCCTGAACAGCTCCTTCATTTTTAACTCCTCCTTCCAGGAGAGAGCCAGTAAGAGGCGAACGCTCAGCTTCAAGGGCTGGAAAATGCTCACCCCTTTCCAGAAACCAGCATCCACCCAGCTGAAGGAGAAGATGAACAGCCTTTCTAACAAAATCCGGGGTAGCTCCAGCAAAGGGGGGGTGACAGCCACCTACAAGACAGAGGTGGAGTCCGTCTCTATCGGGATCCCTCATGATTTCACAGAAACCATTGACTACCAAACCCATGACTTAACAGACTGCTGTGGGCTGAGAGAAACAGATATTTGAAGCCTGTGGGGCAGCTGTCGATGGTTTCTTTAGAGGTATCCAGCAGAAGCACGGAGGGATACCACCTGGGGGTCTGTCAGGCAGGCTGGAAGCAGCAATCAGGTATTAAATGCAGTTGCCCAAAGGTTATCCAAGCATCCCCCACGTGGAGCTTAGCCCCTTCTGTGGGATTATGGATTCCTCAAATTAGAGCCAATGGTATATCCCATTCTAACGAGCCACAGCAGGAGGGGAAGGTCTGTCAAGACCTGTCAAGGCAAGAGCTGTCTCCTCCAGTGGATGGTTGTCTTTGGCTTTGGGAAAAGCTGTGCAATTAAGGGAAACCAGGATGTCTCCTTTGCCTTAAAAACACCACCGTGAAATCTAATGGAAAGAACAAACCCCAAAAGTTACCAACCCTGCCTTAGTCCATGTGGTCATGTTTCCATCCAGAGGCAGCACCAGGAAGGACACTGCCGAGCCGTAGCTGGCAGCTGATCCTTTCTGTGGTGGGTTGGGAGCTTTAGGTCCTGAACAGGACCTCCAGACGAGGCCTTGGCTTTGGAGGGAGTGCAGACTGGGGTATTCCCAAGCAAAGTGGAGGGATCCTGGCTCTCAGTCATCATCTCTGCAGCGGCCACAGCTTTGCCCCTTCCACATCACCTGGTTTTGGGCCAGAGGCACATTCCAGATGTGCACACTGCTCCTAAGGGGTGTGCAGGTCTCTCTCCTCTTATTCCAACCTGCAAAGCGTTTCTCATTTCACTTTCCAGTGAAATACTTGCAACCCACCTTGCTTTGGTGAACATCCATCTGTGACACAGAGAAACCAGCTCCTTTCGGTGTCAGTCATCCCCAACCTTCCCTGTCCCCTTCTTTGCTCTCACTGTTTCTCTCAAAAAACACAGGCTAAAAATGCATCCCAGGGGCTTCACTCAGGACGAGAGGAAACAGCCCCAACTTGTGCCAGGGAAGGTTTAGGCTGGATATTAGGAAAAATTTCCTCACTCAAAGAGTGGTCAGGCACTGGACCACGCTTCCCAGGGCAGTGGTGGAGTCACCATCCCTGGAAGTGCTCAAAAGACATGTGGATGTGGCACTTGGGGACATGGTTTAGTGGTGAATGTGGTGGTGCTGTGTTAATGGTTGGATTCGATGATCCAAGAGGTCTTTTCCAACCTTAATGATTCTGTGATTCTGTAATGAGGTCCTCAGCCAGCCCATGCTGTGGCTCAGGGAAGATGGGGTGGCTCAGTTTGGAAGTTTGCATTTCTACTGCCCATAACGTCCAAGCTAAAGTGGAGCTGAGGTGCAGTTGGAGCTCCCTCGAGTAGAGGGATCCTCTCCCCAGTCAGGGTCACACTCACGACGCTTCTGCCAGGGGACTTCCCACATGTCTGATACATCAAACCTTTGGTGGCTGCCAACATTTGCCTTGGTTGTGTTCATTAACATGGTCAAAAATAACGACAATTGAAGTGGTTTTTTTCCCTGCTCACAGTCCCAGAGTGTGAGCACCCCTCAGGAAGGCACCACGGCCTCCTCCAGGAAACTCTTGGAGTTGGAGCCATGACAAGCTCACCTTGGCCAGGCAGCTCAGAAAATGGTCACACAAACTCTACTTGGCCGTGGGTTGCAGGCACTGGTTTCAAAATTCAGGGTGGTTTAATCAAATTTCAGATAACGAGCCCCAGTCAGGTTAAGCCGTGAGCAGGAGACACGTAGGTGATGGAGGCAGAGGATGGATCTGTGGTGAGGTGCCTCAAGCCAGGGGACTGAAGAACAGGAATGTGAGGTCCTGAGGGGTGGAAACAGGGAACTGAACGTGTCCTGGCTGGAAACTGCTCCACATCAGCACTGCCCCTCGAACCCGTGAGGAGTCTTTCACGAAATTGCCTGCAGCACATCCACCTCATCCCAGCAAGGGTGGCTGCCAAAGGAAGATGAAAGGCTCCCAGGCACAGCAAGGAGAATGGCACCTTTCTTTCTGATGTTCTGGTTTGCTTTAAAGGAAAACAAAACAGGAGGGAAGTTGGACTTTTTTATTTTTTACTCTTTTGTGCAGTGCATATTGAGACAAGATATCTGGAGCTGGCCCTGTCTCAACACGCTCTACTTGATGCAGGACTCCAAACTGGACCAATTATTGCACAAATACCAGCAGATTTTGTCCAGACATTTTCCTCCCCTCAGCAAATCCCAGCACTTACACTGAGTTCAGACTCACAACCACCTGCATGTTTCCAGCATCTGCAAAACCAGCCTGAGGTTGCCAGCTCTGCCTTGCCAAAGCAGGGAACTCCCCAACACCCCAAGGGAACTTCTGTGGGGAAATACATCTTTTTTTCCCTGTTTCTTTGGCTTTTAAGGGAAGTGAGACCTTACAGTGATGATGGGGTGACATGAAAAGCTTTGTAGTGTAAGGACTGCAGCTCCCACTGGTTTCCTGGGCGTTTTTGGGATCCTGATGGGAGGTACTGGGGGTGTGGCAGACAAGGGACTGGGGAGAGGAGAGTCCATGAGTTCATCCCTGACCTGACAGACAGACAGACATACACACTTCAGTATGTTTATATATGTGTGTCACTCCCAAAATAGCAGGCATTTCCTACAAATGGGCAAACATCCCTCTCTAAATGAAGATTTAGCAGATGCTGGCAAGCCGTGCATTCCCATAAATGAGTTGGAGTTACTGCTTACACTTCTCCCTGACCTCTTCAATATACTTTTTTCTTCTTTTTTTCCCCAATACTGAAATATTTACATTTACAGCCTCCAGCCCCTTGAAAGATTTTCCAGAAGGGAAAAAAAAAAAAAAGATTAGTCTGGAGGTTTGCTGCCTCTCCATCCCAAGTCTTTACAGACCTAAAAGGGAGAAAATAAACTCTGTTTAAGCACACACACATAAATGCCCACACTCTGGCTCAGTTACTCACTGCATTTGATCTGTCCCCAAGAGATGCCCTGGAAGGTGCTGTAGGAAAGCCTTGAGCTCTGTTGTGCTGCATTCAGGCAAAATACTTGATTTTCATCTCTCTTTCAGTTGGCATCTTGCATCAGAAGCAGTGCCAGGACTGGACTCTGAGGCTGCTCGTGCAGAGCTTCATTTAGAGGAGACAGGGCTGTCTTTGCTGGCAGGGAGGAAGGAAGATGTTGTGTGAAGTATGACCTGAGTATCTGAAATTGAGCATTTCTCCTTGGATCCCTTCATTTCCAAGCTCGCCCAAGTTTGGAAAAACGGGCTCAGACCTTCAGGAGGTAAATTTGGTCTGATCCCACAGATTTCCCTGGGCCCACAAGGGTGTGACCAGCTGAGGGAATGGCCCTGTTCCTGCAAATTTTCCAGGCAAGCCATTTCCCAAAGCACCTGCACCTCGGTTATCCATCAGATCCCACCTCACTGCACTGCCTCCGTGTCACAATTGCATTGTCAGACCTTGCTGCTTCAAGGAACCAAGAGCTGAGGGTGGAAAATGAATTTTTCTGTCACTGGACTCTCCCAAGTCCACGAGGGAAAGAAGGTCCCTGTCAGCCTGAGCTGGGCTGCAGCTGGGTTGCATTCCTATTGTTTACAGTGTGTATATAAGTGTACATTTTCTTTAGCAGAAGAACGTTGGAATTTTTTATGTATAGATTTTTATTTTTCATCCCCAGATGTATTTATTAGCCGGAGTATTTCTGTTGTGTGTTTCAGGTTCTGCCAGGTTGATGTAAGCTCTATGAAACAGAATGCACATATTTTTGTTTGTTTGTACCAAATACATGCACAAACCTGTCTAAAACGTTGCTGTGAATTGTTGCTGTGTCTGATTTTTAAAACAAGGGTTGTAGGGGATGAAGGAAGGAGAAAGGAAAACCTGAAAATTATCCACTCTTGCTTCTTTCCCCAAAAAAAATTATTTTTTTTTTTTTGCAGTTTCACAAATATAATCTTTCCCACATGGAAGAATTTATGCTAAAAGCAAGTCAGGAGAGGATATTCACAGTTTGTTGACACACAAGGATGAAGGGGTTGCACCAGCCACATCTAGAGAGCCGGTTTAAATGGGATATTGGGAATAAATCCTTCCCTGTGAGGGTGGGGAGGCCCTGGCACAGGGTGCCCAGAGAAGCTGTGGCTGCCCCTGGATCCCTGGAAGTGTCCAAGGCCAGGTTGGATGGGGCTTGGAGCAACCTGGGATAGTGGAATGTGTCTCTGCCCATGGCAGGGGTGGAACTGGATGGGCTCTAAGGTGCCTTCCCACCCAAACCATTCTGGGATTCTTATGTATGTGATGCATATCTGAGACTGGAAAGGGACAGAGCAAAAGAGAAAACCAAAAGGAGATATAACATGAAAACACTGGATCGGTATTTGCTAGCAGTCAGGGGTGAAAATGACATTGAGGAATTTGGGGGAAGAAATGGAGAATGGAAGAGATGGAGAACAGCCTTGAAAATACCTTTGCATCTCTGAATACATCTGTGATGTACATGCAATCTGACTGTCTGCTTTTCTGATTCATCAGCTCAGAAATGATAGAATGGACTTAGAATGGACCCAAGTCACAGGATAGTTTCCATCTGGAGAACATTTAAACCAAAGGGCACTCTGACGACTGAGAATTCAGGTCTGTAAAACCAGGAGTGCTGGGCAGAGGCCAAGCAGTGAGTGACTGTTCACTGCTTCTCACAGCACAAGAACTGAGTGACATCAAACCCAAATACCAACATGAGCAAAGCGAGGTGATTCTTCACATGGCTCATTTTTGATCAGTGCAACTCACGACCACGAGATGTTGCTTGTCTGGAGGGGTTAGAACAGCAGTGAGGTGCCTTGGTGACAGATAAACCCATCAAGAGCTGTTGGAAACATTTATACAGTCTCTGAGCTGAGAAATCCCTGGGGCAGCAATTGCTGTCAGCTGGGAGGATATTTCAAGGGATATTTCTCTGTTGGCTTTTTCTTTCCCTCTGTTCCTTCTGAAGTTTCCCTGGTTGGAGAGGGCACTCAGCTAGAACCACCCAGGCCTCCTGTGTGTCCCCTCCCTCTGCACAGTGGCAGCCCATCCATGCCACCACTGCATCCTGCATTTCCCTGCTCATAGGCAAAAATGAGGGAAAAAAAAAGTGGAAAACTCAGTTTAGCCTCAAATGCACATGAAGTCATCGAGGTCATAGGATTTTGCCATCCCCGTGTGCCAGTTCCTGCTGGGAAATTTCTTTCACCACCCAGAGATTGGAAACCATCCTCTCAATGAACTGAATTTTACAATCTTTTCACAGGACAGGGATTGTAGCTGACACTGGGAATTGCCCCAGAGGTTTCCCAGGAAGCTTCAGGCATCCTGTGCAAAGGTTTCCATATTTTTTTTTTCCACTTTTAGACCTCTGAGTGTCTCTCCCTGGACACTCACATCACTCAGAGTGACACTAAGGTCACTGACAAGTAGATTTTGGTACCTTCTGTGGGATTCAGCTCATGGATTAAAACATCTCCACTCCTGAGGTGTCCATGTATGAGTCATGTTTAAATTCCATCAGAGAAAAAATAATTAATTCTGGATTGAATAGAGGCATTTCATGCCATTTGAGCCATTCCAGGCTATCCAAGACATCTGCACGTCAGGAAATAAGACAAAAAATCTCAAGTGCAAAACAGGCTCACCATCGTGGCAGAAGCACCTGGGCTGGGAGCTGGGAGCAAAGTAAATGCTGGGCAAAGAACAGAGAGAAAGTGAAAGTCTGATCCCTCCGTTTCTCTTAGGAAAAGAGGAGCCAGGATATTTCCTGTGGTTGAACTCACCACCAAAAGTCAGATCAGGATGGGCCACACCACCCAGTCCCTTTGACATCCCAGGACACGGAGTCCTGCCAAGAGGCCAGGAAGGACCAATCACAGATTGTAAATTACACTGAGATCCCAGGAGGCCATTTAAAAAAAAAAGGTTTATAGCAAAAATGTTCAGTTCTATTCGGTTCAATAAACCAAAGTCACCCAAATTTAAAGATTTCCTGTGTGCAGTGCTGGTGGATAACAGATGTCTTGGGGTTTGAGGGAAGGCTGTAGGCATCAAAAATAGGTTTTATGCATTTTCTGAGAACATTATCTGGCTTTTATTATGCCCACATCCCCAATTTGACTTTTTATAATCCAGCCTCAAGCAGGACATTTCACACAGTTTGGAGATTGCTGGACTTTTTCACTTCTCTCCTTTGCCTCCAAAAAACTGAGGCAACGAGGGACTCAGCCCATGACAGTCCAGCTGACCATGGCTCAAAATCCCACTGACAGAAATTTGGGATTTTCACAAAAAAATCAAGGCCCGATTCAGCTCCTGTGCTGAATATTTGCTCTTCTTTACTCTACAGCTGCTATTTTCTGGATGGGGAAAA
>VZTJ01000382.1:560210-587510 GCA_013397795.1 Orthonyx spaldingii
AATGGGAAAACACACTACTGGAGGCCAAAGCAGGGATTTCCCCTTTCAACCTCCCTCCCCAAAAACCTGCTGCCCAGTGTCCTGCCAGTTTTACTGCCACAGACCCCATGTGGGCCATACTCACAGGAGTTTTGGAGCTCTCGGCGTAAGGCAGTGGTTTCGCGAGTTTCTCGACGTCGGCCCCGCTAGACCCAACCTGGGTGTAGGAGTAGGACCCACGGAAGTGGGGATTGCTGCCCCAGGAGGACCGCAGGATCCGGCGAGGTTTCGGAATGTTTGGGTTCCCTGGGGGGAAAGCAGAAGGCAAAAAGTCAGGCTGTGTCTGAGAGGGAAGAGGGCAGCCTGAGCAAGGCGTGGGTGACAGGGATTCCGTCTGATTTATTCAACATCCATCCTAGCAGAGCCCCCAAAGCACGTCTCTCTTCCATTACTGAGTTCTATTTATGTAACAGAAATTTCCTCCCTTTTAGTCTCAGCTCTTCCATTTTCCAGAGAAGTGGTGGATTCCCCATCCCTGGAGGTGTCCAAGGAATGACTGGACGTGGCACTCAGTGCTCTGCTCTGGGTGACAAGGTGGGGATTGGTCACAGGTTGGACTTGATGACCTTAGAGGGCTTTTCATACTTAAATCACTCTGTGGCTCATTTGGGGAAAGATCATGAAAATGTTTAAGTTCCTGAAAGACTGGGGAGCTTCAGGGAGCCCTGGACATGTTTTGGTTGGAAATAGAAAGCACCTTCTGGTCTCATTTGCAGTGGGGAGCCTGGTGGTAATCAAGCATGTGATTGATGTCATCTAATTTTAGGTATTTAATTGAGTGCCCAGTCTAAACTGGATGTTTAGGTAGTCCTGTAAGAGAGATGTGCCTCCAAAGAGGAGAGGAATATGTTAAAAGGCAAATCTTCGTTATGTGGGGGCACTGGAAAACATCTCAAGAAGTTCTCACAATCTGTATTAACTCATTCCAACAGCTGCCCATACAGCTGCCCCCCAAATAAACCTAAAATCCAGGAGACCCTATTTATTTAATGCACATGGCATGGAAAGAAGGCTTTTGAGGTTGGAAGTGGGATTTATAGATCGCTGTATGATTTCCACTGCCAAGAGGATGTAGGACCTAGAGGTGAAGAATGCACCCATGACAAGGCCATCATCAGCCACTGTCCCCATCCCAAAGAACACAGGAGAGCACAGGATCCAGGAGTGCAGCCCACCAGCTGGTGGCACAAGAGCCTCAGGTACAAACAGGGAGAGTCACACTTTGGAGATCCCCTTGCTAGGCTGGTTTTGGACCAGCTCAGTGTCACTGCTTTTGTTGGAGTCCCACAGTCGTATCTGGCGTGGCAGGAGAGGAGTAGGGAAATGGGATATGCAGAATTCCAATGAAGAGAAGTTCCCTCTGCAGAAGCCCAGATCCACCTTTGAGGCAACATAATCCAGGTAAGGTTCAGCTACTTGGGTTGAGTCTAAGTCTTCCTAAGCTGAGTCTAAATCTTCCACAGCAAAGGGACTGGAACTCGATGATCTTAAAGGTTCCTTCCAACTCAAAACCTTCTGTGATTCTTCATGGAAAGGGTTGTCCAGCCCTGGCACAGCTGCCCAGGGATGTGGTGGAGTCCCCATCCCTGGAGGAATTTAGGCTGCGTGGATGTGGCACTTGGGGACAGGGGTCAGTGGTGACCTTGGCAGTGCTGGGGGAACAATTGGGATCGATGATCTTAGAGGGTTTTTCCAACTTAAGTAATCCTGTGATTCCAAAAGATTGCCAGCACAAAAAGTAAGAGTTTTGAGATGTTCACATCCCATGGCTCCTTCAGACCCTAACAACTCAAGATGTTCAGCCTGCTATGAGACAACCCAAATTCCCCCACTTCCTTCATCCCAGCTTACAGAGGGAGGCACCCAAATGTAAACACTGCTTAGGCACTGCAGTATTTAGTTCTTATAAACTATTATTTAGCTGTGCCTTCAATTCCTTAAAATCAAGAGCAGGTCCTGGTTCAGCTTCTGCTTTTAGGAGTATCCTGTCCAGTCAGAGCTTGGGAATACAGGGCTGGAACAGAGGCTCCTGGATGGCTTGCCCAGAGCACTCTGTGAACACTTTATAACCAGGCCCCAGATCCAAATATGGCACAGACCAGCAAATAAATATATCCCACAAACAAAACACATCCTACAAAGCAATGTTGTTTCAGGAGTAACAGCTTTGCATAACAAAGGCCTCTAAAATATGTTCCTGCAAGACTCTTCAAAGCAGGAACGCCTGGAAGTGGAAAGCCCAAGGGAGTCTGAGAACAGGGAGCTCTCAGATGTGTCAAGGAAATAAGTTATGGTGTTTTATTTCTGAGGGCTGTGGGAAAGCCCAGGAGAACAACACCCCCCAAGCAGGGCCAAGGCAGCCACCCATCCCACTGCACTGCTCAGGAACAGCACACGAGGGGTTTTCAAATACAAGGAGTCTCTGCAGAGGCCTGGTGGTGCCTCTTCCATAGCTGGTGCATGTGTCCATATCCACATCCACTCCCAGGAGCTCCTTTCAGGGTCTCCAGCACATCAGGCCAGGTTAGCAAGACCCAGGTGTGCCCTGTGCAGCTGCTGTGCCCCTGCATTCTGCATTTCTGCACCTTTTAATGCAAGCAGCTGCTTCTAAGAGGAAAATCAGGAGAGCCAGAGGGGATTTTGGCTGAAGGTCAGACAGGAATATGTAACACAAGCTCTGATTCTCTGTTGTTTGAAGACAGAAACTACAAAGACTGAGAGCCACAGTCCTTCAAGGAACATGGGCTTTAACTGGACTTTCTCATTCTTTTCTTCAGCAGGGTAAATGTGCCTTTGCCTACAGATAAAAGTAACAACACAGATGTGGAAACTTCTCAGTTTCCACTGTCCAAAGAGAGATTAAATGGCTAAAAAAGGGATCTTGGCCTTCACTAAAACAGGAGGGCACAAATCTTCATGCCACAGATTTCCACTTGTGAAGCTGTGGAAGACAACTCCCTGTGCCTCACACAATCCCATTTTTATTCAGCTCCTGGGAGGTGTGGCTACAGAGGTTTATTGGTCATGGAGCTGATTGAATTATCATAAAATCAACTCACCAATCTAAAGTAAGGCACCCAAATTTATTTGCCTGCCTGAGAGCAGGGATCTAAGATTCCATCAAGGGAGATGTGTGGTACTGCCCCCACACCAGTGACTACAACCACCAGAGTGGCTACCCCAGACACCCACATGGGGTTGGGAGATGTGATGCAGAACTTCAAACACATCTGTTCCCCTCCAGAGAAACAGCTGGAGGTCAGGGAGGACAACTCAGGGCATCTCCAGCTGCAGCCTGACAGGCTCCAGAGATCCCTTCAGCAGGGAGCCTCTGGCTTCTAACTCTGGGAGCTGATCCAACAAAGAAGGCAGAGCAAGGCTCCTAATTGCTCTGAGGCATTCCATTTAATCAGATTTGCAGGACACTGCTTTTCACCATCCAGCTGTGAAAAGCAGTAATTGCTGATGGTTCTTAGGGTAGAACAATCCTCAGAGCCTTTCACAGCAAAGTCAGATAATCCCCAACACCGACCTGAGAGGGAAATTCAAGGTCAATTCTCAGAGAGATTCTCAGTGTGAGTCTAAAAGAATGGATTGAACTTAAAACTGGTATAACACACTCTGAAGCCAAAGGAAAGGCCACCACGAGCTACAGACTGGGAGGACAAAGTGAAAGACAGGAACCCACCTGGTAATGCATTAACTCCTTCTCAGAGGAATAAGAGTATGGGGAATTTCATACCCAGAACATGAAAGCCGCAAAAGGCAAAGTGAACATCAAAAGGTTCAAAGTATCTACTTCATTGTTGAATATAAGGCTCCCTCTACATTCAGCAGAGGAAAGCTGCTTCAGAAGATGTCACAGAGCACCAAGTGAGTTGTGGAAGATGTTATGGAAGATCCAGGTCAGGATCCTGGCAGGACTAACTACCAGGTTTCCCACTTTGGTTAGCTGACTTGTGTGAACTTGAGTGGTGGGAAAGGCTTTAAAAGCTGTGTTGGGCGGTGCTACTTGGAGCACAGAAATGCAGCCATGCTCAGAGGTGGCTGTAGGTGTTACCACAGGGAGCTGGTCTAACCCCCTCTCACGCTCCCCCTGGAACAGATCAGCAGAGAAGACAGGAGGTGCACAGAGAGCTGAGCACACTTCTGTTATTTCAGCCAGCCTGGCACCTGGCCCAGATCAGCACAGAGGTATTGCTCCTTCTGGGAACCTCTGGGAAAATGGGAGCAAGGACAACAGGATAAACCCAGCTCTCTTAGCCAGGCCATCCTGCAAGAGCTGTGAAAAGGTTTTCTACAAACAAGATTTATAGGGGCAGAAAGTGGAACAGGTCATGTTGGGTAATGGAGCCTCCAAGAACAGGTTTTCCCCTCACGGTTTTGAGCAGCTGCGAGGCCACTTCTCAGCTGATGCACAAAATGCTCATTGCAGGGCAAGGCCCTGGTAAATCCAGTCTGGAATTCTCCAAGGAGAGATAACCTGGGATTAGCTCTGTGGAAAAGCCTGATGGACAGTGACCAGCTGCAGCATCAGCTGGAACAGCAACTGCAGCACAGACCCACGGCCCAGAGCCAACACATTTCCATCATGGGAGGAGAGGAACATCCAACACATGCAAACAGTAACTGTGAAGAAGCCCAAGAAGGAAGAGGGAGAGCAAACTCCCATGTGCCAAACTACAAGAGATCCAAAGAGTCAAATTCCCACTGATGAACTGAAGTGGGTTTTGGAAATTTTTTTTTTAAAAAAAGAGGTCTTAAGCAAGAAAAGCTGCAGCTAACAAGGTTGTTTGTACATTCAGCACTGCAACAACTTGGCCTGTGAGAGAAGAGCCTCCTGCTAAGCCTGTGCAGAGCAGCAGTTCCCTGCTGAGTCAGGGGAAAGATGGCACACAGGGACGGATGTGACACGGGATGTGGGGACACCCAACACCCCCGAACTCGGACAGCTCAGGAGGCACAGCTGAAACCAGGATGCAGGTTTGGGCACTGAATCAGAGGTGGTGAATCCAGAGTCTCTACCCTACAGTTCCTGGAGAGAGTGGTAAAACCTAAAACCTCTTTGGAATGTAGTTATTTATGCAGAAGTCCTCACATTTCAGGGCCCTTTCAGGAACAAGGTTCTTCACCCTGAGGGTAGTCGGGCACTGAACAGGCTCCCCAGGGAAGGGGTGAGCTCAAGAAGGCACAAAGGGATTGTTGGGGTGTCCTGTGCAGGGCCAGGAGCTGGATATGATGAACCTGACAGGTCCCTTCCAACTCAGGATATTCTGTGATTCTGTGATTTTATGGATGTCCATGTCGTTGCGAGCAAATGGTGAGTAAGGACACGGGAAAGCTGCACTTGTGAAGGCAAATTTTTCCAGTTAGCTGGAGGTCCATGGACAAGAGGCAAGGCTGGAAATCCCATGAGTGCTGAGACTGGGCTAACACCAGCTAGCAGGAAGACATAAAACATTTAATCACAGGAGTCATCTCTAGAATAGCATAAATCACATCTAATCTTGGAGGATGCTGCTCTTATAACTGCTTGTCATTCTGTGTAAATTTAAAATCTGTATTTCAAGACGGCTAATAAGTCCATGACTATTTCTTTCAGTGTTATTACCTTATACCTGTACTTGCACAGTGTCTCCCACCAGAGGATGTCAAAGACCTCTCAGATACAAAAATCCCTTTTCTTGGGAAGGTGTGTGACCTCTAGAGAAGTGACTGTGGACACACTGAAGCCCGGCATTCAAGTATTATTACTTTAAAGGATTTCATTTGGATTTTCTCAGTATAATACACCTAAGATTTGCCTCAGTCCAACTGCTGCCCTTAAAGTGATGTGTGATCAGAGAACATGAAATCTGTGAAGTCCAGGAAGGTTTTAGTGATGCATCCAGAAAATGGGAACTCTCAAGATCAACGGATTTTTTGAAATTCAGGCCGTTGAGATTTCCACAGAGCTGATACTGAATGGAAGTCAGGGGTGTGATTCAACCACATCTCAGCTGATCTAAACAGGTTCAACTTCTGAAGGGGCCGTGCTGCTTTCCACAGCTGAGATCAGCCCTCAGAGCCCGACAGCTTCAGCTGCTGAAGAGTTATTTGTGATTCAATAAAGCAGAGGATGTGGAATCCTCCAGCACTTCTGCCCACCACTTCCTGAGCTGCTTTATCAGCCCCTCTGTATAAATAGCTCTCAGGCACACCCAAGCAGGAGCTATGCTGGAAGCACACGCACATTCAAAGGGACACAAAATGCCAAAGAACTAAAAATGACTTTAAAGCATTTCCTTCCTCGTGGTTACTCAATCCCCCAGCCCCACGCTCCCTCTCCCACCAGAGCACGGCTGACCTGTAAATTTACGAAGCATTTCGGTGCAGGTTTCTGCCACAGTTTCATCATCACACTTCTCCATAATCAAAGCCTCTTCTCCGCAGATCCAGCCACTGAGGACGTGGCCGTACCTCTCGGGTGGGTACAGCACATCGAAGCTGCAGATCTTCTTGTACCACAGCTCCTCGGGATAAGTCAGGCTCTCGCTCTCCGCCTCGTCTTCCCAGACAAACTGGATGCTGTTGCACTCAGAGCTCCAGAAAGGCTCTTCGAACTCCAGGAAGATCTTGTCAGTGGTATTGATTCCCAGTTTCTCGATGGCCATCACCTTCTCCTCAGGCAGGCGGGGGTGGAACAGGCTCTCGTGGCGCTTCTTCAAGACTCCCAGGGACACAGTCACAATGACGTGGTCAGCTGGGATGAACTCGCAGTCCTCGCACTCTACGAAGACGTTGGAGCCCTTGTCCTCCTCGGGGAGGTCACTGTTGTGGTCAGCCACCCTCTCAATCTCCTTGCTGACCGACTGGTTCCAGTGGATGCACTTGACCGGCTTGCGGAGCTGAATGACAGACTTGGGAATAGAGCGGGCCAGGATTTCCACGATTTTAATGAAACCACAAGGAATGACGTGATGAGCCCCGGGGATTTCGGTCCATTCCCCAAATTCACTCAGCGAGACTTCATCCATGCTGTGGGAGCTGCTCTCACAACTCTCTACCTAAGGAAAAGCAACACAAAGGCAACATTGCCACAGAGCAACTCCTTCAGCCACAGCACAGCTCTGCAAGGGCACAGAGGAGCGGCACGAGACGAGAGTGCTGAATTATGCTCTGAAAACATATTAGTTTTGCTAGTAAAGAAGTGCTTGGCCACAGGATCTGACAAAAATCAATCCTTAGCCTTTCTTGCAACCAGAGAAACCATTTTGTCATCGTGAAGAGGTTGAGTTGTATCATCCAGAGTTCAGAGACCAGAAGACTGGAGCCCCTCTGCTCTGGAGACAAGCTGAGAGCTGGGGCTGTTCAGCCTGGAGAAGAGAAGGCTCTGGGAAGACCTCCCGACACCTTTCAGTACCTAAAGGTGCTACAAAAGAGCTGGAGAGAGACTTTGGAAAAGGCCATGGAGTGACAGGAGAAGAATTATGACTTTAAACTGAGGGTCGAATTAAATTACATATTGAGGAATAAATTCTTCCCTGTGAGGGTGCTGAGGCCCTGGCACAGGGTGCCCAGAGAAACTGCGGCTGCCCCATCCCTGAAAGTGTTTTCAAGGCCAGATTGGACAGGACTCGGAGCAACTTCGTCTAATGGAAGGTGCCCCTGCCCATGGCGGGGGATGAAACTGGATGGTCTTTAAGGTCCTTTCCAACCCAAACCATTCTGGGAATTTATAATTCCGTAATGTCTTTGCTTCTGCACAATTCTGGGTTGCAGTTCTGTTTTCTACCCTTTAAAACCCCCTGCAGTGGCCAGGGACCATCTGCCTGGTGCTCCTACAGCAGAACCTGGACCTGCATTAATCAGACTCTCATTCCAATGCTAATAAACGTTCCCACGAGGAGCCACAAAAAACTTCTGGCAGCTATTTCTGCTGTCTGCAGCTTTCAGCGTGCTGTCAAACAGTCAGCAATCAGCCAGCTAACAATCTGCTAGAGGTGACAGGACCCAGCCCAGGAGGAACTGAAGGAGACGGGGAAAGGGAAATGCCAAGATGTGAGCCACGTGTGCTTGATGTGATTACCAAAGCTTTAGACCCATTAACCTGTTGGTTAATGTTTGTAGGAGCATTAGGCATAGCTGTAGCTCCCAACAATCCCTGGAACAAAGGCAGGATGTTTGGCCTGTCTTGTGATAAGCTTCTAATGATAATCCTGATGCACAGGACACAGTGATCTTAAAATCTTCACATCACCGGAGTCACGATCGCTCGCACGCTGTAATTCTCTAAGCATTTTAAAGAATATTACAATTCCTTGCCTCACCCTTTGACCCATTTTCCAGGCCTTTCCACACTTTAACGGCTGTGTTTGGAAGCCTGACAAGCCTAGACCCTCTCCCTGTGGAGCACCCTGGTGCAGGGTAGGAATCTGTGCTGGGATAAAGAGAACAAGTCAGGGCTGTACCAGCAGTTCCCAGGCTGCTCCTGTGACTGCAGGGACAAACAGGTGCCTTCCCTGTCCTGGTGAGTCCACTGGAGACTGAGTGAAAACCCATCTTTCCAGTGAGCTGTGGTTCCACTCCACCCCATGGCTGAGTGAGCACTTCCCAGCGCTCCCCCAGGGTCACACAACACAACCCCTGCACCCCGGGACACTCAGCAGGATCCTCATCCTGCCTGGACTCCAACAGGACACTCCTCCTCATGATTAAACACCGGTGGCTGTTTGATTCTTCCAACCACGAAGGCAAAATGCCAGGGGGTAAAACAAGCAACTACAAAGATTCTAACCCGAGACAGGTTAATCCCCACTCTGTCATCTGATAGTCTTAAGTAGGAGAAGCTTTGTTGTTCTCAGGTATTTGCATGAGAAGGGATTTGCAAGACTTGCAGGAACACCTCTGACTGTGGCAGCCTGGAGCAACCACAGGAGAAAACACCAGGAAAGCCAGAGCTGTATCCAGTGACTTAACCCTGTCTGCATGGGTGCTGTTAATATAACACAACAAATAACTGAGCTTTATGTGGCAGCTGTGGAGACACCCTGTGATAAAAGGTTTTCAGTGAGGATGCTGAGATATCAGGCTCAGGACACCAGGGTTCAAACCTCAGCTTTATCTCAAATCTCCTCTGAGACTCTTTAGGTCTTTACTCCTCTTTGGTTTAGCTTTCCACCTGAAAATAGTGAACACCATACACTTCCTAACATGACAAAGTGCTGCTTGCCTCCCCTGCCTCATTTCAGAAGCTTTTAAGTCATTCTAATTGAAATAGAAGTGACTGATGCACTTTACTTGTGGAGTGCTTGATGCAGCATTAAGTCCTCATCCCACAGAGAACTCATTTAGCCAAGGCACCAAGGAGATAAAAAGAACTATGGAAGCCGTGTGGAAAGATGGCTTTATACAATCCATGGTGGATTTTATTGCTTTACCTCCAAAATGCTTTCTGGGGATTTCTTCACTAAATTGCTGGTATCAAAGTTACATTTCTTCTGGTCTCTGAGAGGTAAAAAGCACTCAGGCAGGACCAGAGGGTGCAGCTGTAAGTCACAAGATAAGACATTACTAAAAGAACCTGACAATAGAGTAGCTTCAGGTGGTAAAAAAAAACAGTAAATCATATCAGAAAATTTAACAAGGCCTAGGAAAGCCTTTTCCATTAAGAAAACTGGGATTTTAAGGTAAGAAAAAAAAAAAAAGTAAAGGCATTATTCCTTGCAGCCCACTGTCTTTGGATCTGCTTCAGGAGGGAAAGTTGTCGATATAAACACCAACTGCAGGAGAGCACAGAATGCAATTTCCAGGGCTGGGCAGGGCTCAGCCAAGTGCCTGAGGTTCAGGATTCGTTTGCTCCTAGTTTAAACAAGAAACAAGCCCAATGACGTGCACACATACCTTCAGGTACTGCTGGATCATGGCCAGTTTCAGCCTCTTGACGGCCTCCGTGTCGTCCGGGTCGGCCTTGACGCGTTTGCGCACGACGTCCCGTGTGAAGACGCCCACACTGTTCTGGCTCTCAGCATTGACTGGTTTACCTCGCTGGAAGAACTCCTGAGTCAGGTTATAGACCTGCCAGAGACAGGGCACAAGGATGGGCCACGGCATTCCCAGCAGGATGCTCCTTCACCCATCCCGCCCCAGCACATTCAGGTCAGCTCCTCCTCCCAGCAGAACCCACGTCCCTCCTCACATCTGATACAAGGCACCAGCTCTTCTCCCACCTCCGTATCCCAGGTGCAATCCCAGGCGGCTCTAATCTGAAACCAGCCCTTCTTCCACCCTCTCCATTATTTAGAAGGAATCCACCAGAGTGGGGGAATTCAGCTTCAGAGTTGTTTTTCTGCTGTCCCACAAAAATAGGAAGCAACGAACACAGCAAGGAAATTCTGTATGCACACACATTTTACTTGCTGAGAACAGGACAGGTATAGATCCATGGAAAACAGTGGCATCTCTAGAGCTCCCCACCAGGAGCCACAAGCAAAATCCTTTGTAGCAAATCATTCTTCTTTGAAGAAGATATTCCTGGTGTTTTTTAAGCCAAGTTTTCCACACACAAGTTACTTAAAAGCAAGGAAACACCACGGACCTCAGCCCTCTGCTTGTGGCTGCCTGCAGTAAACCTCTACTCCTGTCTGCAAGAAGAACCTGCAGTTGTACCATGGCTCTTCCTTTCTACAGAAAACAACTCAAGAGGGATCTTTTAACACAGGAAAGCTTTCAAAAGAAGCCTCTCAGAAATGCAGCACATCCCGCTAGTGACTTCTTTGTCCAGAATGTGTCCCCTTCTCACTCACATCATGCCACAGGGTGCATAATACCCTTACAAACACAGAGGATATCCCTGCCTGGGGAGTTTTTCCTGTCAAAGATGGTTTGATTACAACTTATGATCCTTTCTTGGAGACAGATGATTTGGATATGTCAAGAAGTTGAAGTCAACAGTAAATATCTGGTAGGAGACTGGGAGAACTGTGGCAGCTTTCCCTTCAAAAGCTCCTGGAGCTTCCCATTCCCTGCTGATAAGAGTTAATCCACCATGGTTTAGGTTCTTCCCACTTCAATTCTCCCCAGGAGCTCGATTTTTGTCTTGGGTTTTAGGAATAAAGTGAATTTGAGGAGGCAAAATAGAGGGAAGAATAGGAAAGAGAAGGAAAAACATGTGGCAGTGGTTAGGAGTCAGAGAGAGGAGGTCTGTGAGTGAATGGAGGAAGGGGAGTTGACAAATTGAGGAGGAAACTGAAGAAAATAAGTGAAAGAATGGAAAAAAAAAAGGGGGCGAAATGAAGAATAAAAACAGAGAAGAAGCAATCACAAGGAAAATGAATGGGACAGGTGAAGACAGAAGAAAATTGCAGACACTGCCTGGGACACAGCCATTCCAAGGAGATTCCCAGCCAAGGAAGGTGGAGCCCAACTCCCTGCACGAAACCAAGGCTTCCAGCAAAGGGAACTTTGGCAGTTCCACCACCCCCTGGTTCTCAGGTCCGTGGATTTCTGAGGCCCCAAGCACTTGCAGCAGGTCCAGGCTGCACAGACCTTGCGTCAGCACAACCAGCTCGGCTTTCATAAGCTGATTGAGCTCTGTAAGCAGATAACACACTCACAGGACAAGCAAAGCCCTGCTAAAACCCAGCCACCACTTGGCCCACAGGAGAAGTGAGCCTGGCTATGTTTTTGTTAACCATTATATTCTTCACTGCCCCACGGGGAGGAGAGCAGGAAGGCACAAGTTTTCCGTGCTGTAACCATCAAGGAAAGTCTTTCCTGCAGGTGCCATCCCACTGATCAGACAGCAGGTGAGTTTAATCACATCAGGATTTCTTATTTTTCCTGTTATTTCCTTGCTTTTCAAGCTCAAGAAGCATCTGGACAACACCCTCAGACACAGGATGTGATTCTGGGGGTTTTCCTGTGCAGGCCCAGGAGCTGAACTTGATGATCCTCCTGAGTCACTTCCAGCTCAGGGTATTCTGTGATTCTTGGGGGTGCTGAACCATCTGAGGGAGAACAGAAGGCAAAGCTGTTGCAGGTAAAAAGCAAAAAGGAGAAACAACAGCAGGTCCTACATTGAGAGGTATTTTGTCAGAATGAAAAAATTAAAAAGATTCTCAGAATGTATTTTTAATGAGCATATGCAACAAACATACCCTGTATAAGAAACTATGGAAAAGGTTCACTAGGACACTCATTCAAGGTAGATTTGAGCTGTCTGGAGTTGGAGTTGCCGAGGCTTTCCTTCCCCAGGTGGGGAAAGCATTGTCATTCCTATGGGACCACCACTGAGGTCACTGGGAACTTGTAATAGCTGAAAACCCATATTCCTACAATCATTTCAGCATTTCAGCAGCAGGGTTCCTGAGAGAGTGGAAATGGGCTTTCCCTCAAAGATCCTGGGGAAAGGCAGCATCAAGAATGACCTGAGAGATTCTGCTGGTTTTTTAGTTAACCCTACAAAATCTCCCTGCATTCAAACCCAGAGCTCCATGTCCAGCAGCAAGGAGAGCTACACCACAGACAGGCCAGACAATCTTTGCTTCTCTATTCCCACACACCTGATACAAGCAGGGAGCAAAACCAAAGGACAGACTGCATCAACTCCCACCTCCTACCATTGGCAATCTCACATCCCAGCAGGATAACCCAAGCACTTCTCACTCTAAAGCTCCCCTGGGTTGGGAGAGAACAAGTGACTCTGGAAGCCTGTCTGAAAAAAACAGCAGCAGAAGCAAAAGACAGAGAACATCTCAAGTAACCATTCATTCTAAGCAGATTTCCTTCCCTCATTCTGAAGGTTTACACACAATCCTGCTGGGAATGCATAAAATCACAGAATGGTTTGGGTTGGGAGGGACCTTAGAGACCATCCAGTCTCATCCCCCTGCCAAGCCCCGTCCAGCCTGGCCTTGGACACTTCCAGAAATAGAGCAGCCACAGCTTCTCTGGGCACCCTGTGCCAGGGCCTCCCCACCCTCACAGGGAAGAATTTCTTCCCAATATCCCATCTAACCCTGCCCTCCTACGTTGGGAAGCCATTGCCCCTTGTCCTGTCACTCCCTCCCTTGTCCACAGTCCCTCTGCAGCTCTCTTGGAGCCCCTTTAGGCACTGGAAGGTGCTGGAAGGTCTCCATGGAGCCTTCTCTTCTCCATGCTGAACAACCCCAGTTCCCTGGGTCTGAAAAACAGAAGGGGTTGAAGGTAAAAAATCAAAACAAGTTAATTCAATGTCCATAATCCTCAACCAGCTTCACTTCAGCTTCCATCTTCTGTCTTCTTTCTGACCATCTCTGGGGCATCCCACAACCAGGGTCTGTGCAGAGAATGTGGATTCCAGCAGGGATGTCCCCTGTTACCTACAGGCTTCCTCCTCCACGTGTTTATTTACTACCTACGTGCTCCTCCACCACAGGAAAAGGCAGTTTCTTAGGAAGAACAAAGCTAAATAAAGAAGTTTCTCCGCACTGAAGGAGGTCAGGAAAGCACATCCCCATCCCCACTCCTTCCTGTCAGCGCCGCTGACGATCCCCAGCATTGTCTTTTTCTCACTTGGCTGAAAAACTGCTGTGACTTAATCCCTGTCCAGTAAAAAGGCCCGATGGAGATAGGGCTGTGCTGTTCCCAGGCCAGACATCTGTCAGTGCAATAAAGGCAGGCAGGGAACGGTGACTCTCGGTGGCCCTTTGGTCCTGCTTTCCATGATAACTGCCAGGCAAGGCACTGGAGCTTAATTGGGGATGGCAGGAAGCCCAGCACGGGGTGGGGGTGAGGAGGATGGAAAACGTTGTCATTCTTTGGCTGCATCCCTCCCCCAGAAGCTGCTGCAGCACACAGGAGAAAGCTGACCGATAACAAGGCCATTAATTAGCTGATTGTTCAAGGGAGGCTTCCTGGGAAGCAGCTCTTTAGGGACCACATCCTTACTGAAACGCTGAAGTAAAAGCAGGCACTTTTCCTAAATCAGGCTGGCGATGGACTGTGTGATTTTTCAGCTGCATTTAACTTGTCCAGCTCACCACTTCCCTCTTATCCTTCACTAATTCCTGGGAGTTGGCTTTAAATACTTCTTTGGAGAGGGAAATGAGGACTTAGCAGGGACAGAGGAACAACTCTGAGATAAATTGTCCCTATTCACATTTTCTGAGGAGTTAAATGCACACACAGAAGGCACAGACTTTACTCTCAGAGGTCTCACTCTGGTCACTTTTCTGAGGGTCATGATGATGTGGTACAAGCAGAAAGAGACCAAAATCCTCTCCCAGCCCCAGAATTCCCCCAATTATCCTAGAAGGAATGGAGAGGAAGGTGGTAAGATCACAAATACACGGTGTGGGCATCACATCCTGGGGAACCTCCCTGCGTTGGTGCCTCTTTCCTTTTGGAGACCGAGCAAATGGAGTGACAATGACCCCGAGCAGTGCCAGCCCCACACAGCACACGGTCTGAGAAGGACAATCCTAAAAGTCCTGCCCTGTCTCATGGTGCTTCCCTTGGCAGTGCGTGGTTGGGAATCCAGGTGGATGCTCTGCAGCACTGGAGACCTTCCTTGAAGGCATTGCTCAGTTTCCACAAGGAGAATTCGGGTCACCTCAGTCACAAGTTCATGACAGATCCTGACTGACCTCAGTGCAGGGCAACAGCCTCTCCTAGGGAATTTTCAGCTGGAGAAATGAAGAGCTGAGCAATCTTCAAGCAGTCTGACTGCTCGGCTTCCTCGTAGCCAAATAAAGGCTTCTGTGAGGCATCCCTACAGCTATTAAAAATTCAGGCTACTGCAAACAAAAAAGCAGCAAAACTTGTATTGAGGTAGAAGAAGCCAGCCAAAAAAGATTGGACAAGTGCCTGGAAAAAGCCTAAGGACTTTCCAGATGAATTAGCGAGGCAAAGCTCTGGAGGTCCAGGGGTGCTTTGCCTTCCACTCCAGGAAAATCCAGCACAGAGAGACCTCGCCTTGCTAAAATCCAGCTTCAGAGACTCCAACATGCCCTAGTGAAACACTGCAGGGAGACCCCCTGCACTTTGAATTCCCGAGAATTTGGTGTCCAGATGACAAGACAACCGGAGCTAGAGAGATCCAGATGGAGCAGCAGAGCTGAAGGCACAGGCTGGAGCCCCAGCAGCAGCTGCAGGGAAAGCCAGGCAGGGTGTGAGTGCGTGGGGAGCCAGCCGGCTGTGCACGGAGGGCAGCCCTTTGGAACGGTGACAGTTCAGCCCTGCTCATTCAGGAACACATTTCCCACTGTTCACGCCAGTCTTACACCCCTGATTAGGCTTTGCATTGATCCTGGTATTGCTGGCTGGTTTGTGGGGGGTTCTTTCTTTTCAGCTCAGGACAGGGTGTGTCACAGCCTTTGCTATCTCAGCCCCTTCCAAAGGGATGAGATGACAGGATGGGATTGCTAACGATAACCTGAGGAGCTCCTATGAGACAAGGCAAGACCCTGACCTCAGGATTTAGTGATCTGTAAGATGGTTTTTTATCCTGGACAACTCCAAGAAGCTTTAAGAAAATTACTCAAAAATCCTGCCTTCCAAAAAAAAAAAAAAAAGAGATGCAGAACTGAAAATTCCTGCTCTTCCACCCCAGCATTCATCTCACTACCAGTTAAAGCAACAGAACTTTGGAAAAAAAAAAAAAAAAAAAGAAATAACCTCTAATGAACATGCAAAAAAAAAAAAACCCCACTGAATCACAGAATGGTTTGGATTGGAAGGGACATTAAGGACAGTATTGTTCCAATCCCCCTGCCATGGGCAGGGACAACTTGCATGACACCAAACTGATCCAAGCCCCATCCAACCTGGCCTTGGACACTTCCAGGGATCCAGGGGCAGCCACAGCTTCTCTGGGCACCCTGTGCCAGGGCCTCACCACCCTCACAGTAATGCTGGGGAAGTGGGGGACACACAAACCAGAAACAGCCCTGCCAGACTCAGCACGTGTGAAACACCGTCTGCACTTTATGCAGAGGAAAATGTCCCCAAAGCCACTCGCCTGCTGCACATGCTCCTGGCTGTCCACTGCTCCAGGGCACTTGTATTTCCTACAGTCATTTTAACTGGGTATTTCCAGCAGATCACATAGCTCACCTGATATCCCACTCTTCCTATGCACAGCAGGGAATAAACCCCAGCCAAACGTCTTAAATCAGCACAGATCCTCCAGGCTGGCACCCCAAAGAGGCTGGGACAAGCAGCTCAACGAAACCATGAGCTGCCCCTGCAAGAAATTCCAGCAGGTTTTGGAGGCAGGCAGACAAAGCCCCTCCCAGCAAGAGCAATTAAGGGGCTGGCTGATGTCCCCTGCTTGGCTCCAGCTGTCCCTTACATATTTTTTATCGCCACGAGTGGCTGCAGACATTTTTACAGGCCATAAACGTGAAAGGCTTTTCTGTCGCCTCGCGATAAAGATATCCTGTGGCAATGATAAGCTAATTAGGTGTTGTGTAAAGAAGATTAACTTTTAATGTGCTGTTCTCTCATGTCACTGGCTGCCCCTTTCTCTCCCCTTTAAAAGAAAGGGTAGATTTACCAAATTAATCATTTCTAAAACACTGGTACCTTGTTATGGCCTTTATCTTACCGGGCTTATCTCAAAGCTAAGTGGCTCTCATCTTTGTATTCCCTTCTCATTTTGGAGTCTGCCCTCCCTTTGCTGGAGATTTTCCTATCATCTTCCAGACAGGATGATCACCGAGCCCTGCATGCAGTTTGGCAGTGTTCCATTTACATAAATAATGCTGCTCACTGCAGTATTTTCATTTACTCTCTCTCTAGCCCCAGTTGCTGTTAATCTTCCTCCACAGGCATCTCACCTGTCTTTTTTTTCCTGCCTGGAAAAATTATTCTCATTCTTTTTTTAATCCAGTTATATGAAAAATGGTTCAGATGAATTACAGCCACCTGCATTTGTCCAAGATGTTGTCCACAGGTTGCTAAATCCTTCCCACTACGACGTTTCTTTGAAATTCCTACTACTCCTCTCTAAAACTGGAAAGATTTTGTGTCATCCCATCACTGATTCCAGTTCAGAGATGCAGGACAGTGCCAAAAATCTTTTCAAATGAAAAAAAAAAAGCCCCTTTTTTGCTCCCCACCCAATTCTTGGTAATTCTTTACAGGCTACAGTGACTTTTCTAATGCTCCCAGACGTATTTTTAAACGAAGTATGCAAGGGTAACCTGAATCTAGTGAGTGTTCAGCCAAGAGTCAAATACTGAAGTTCGCTGTCAGATGAAAATCTGAAGGTTTTAGGCACGGTTACACCCTGATAAAAATACTCATGTTTTGTTCCATTTTATACAACTCACTGAGAGATCACATTACCTGCAGGGCCAGACAGTCTGCACTCACCCCTCTAAATGTACTTCATAAGCGACATTAGAAAAACGTGGGGAATAATTACAATTCACTTTGGCAAGCAAAAGAGTTAAAATAACCTTCAACTGAAGTCCATGCTGGTCTGAATGTCCCAAAAAAGATGTTCCTTTCCTTCTGATGCAAGAAAACTTACAATTCCTACGACACTGCAGTGACTTTGGCACACCACACAGCACACCATGGTATTTATAACCAATGAAAAGTCACAGGGATACAACATTTAGCTGGTTGTTGCTAAGGTTTTGCCTTCTGCTTTGTTTAGCAATTTGATCTCTCCTCTACTCTTTTAATTAAGCAGCAACTTTCTCCAGCAAATTACTGGATCTCCCCAGAAGTAGTTGCTGGAAGTGATTAAATGGATGACAAATGTGGAAAGATTGTTCTTCCTCACCACAGAGAGTTAATCCCACATCAGGGACAAACGGGGTGCAGTGAAGCAGATGAGAGAAAAGTTAGCATTGATTATTTTTTGCAAAAAAAATTAAAGACATCACTGTTTGTCTACCTTTGTCCTGGAATGTTCTAACTGCCAAGGGGTCTCAGTGTTTCAGGCAAAATCTACCACTTGACAAAGCAGCTGGACACCAACCTCGTTGTATAAATCACTGAATTCTTCAACCACATCTTTCGGGATCCTCTGCCCGTTGTTGGTGAGGTGATAAGCCACCCCATTCTTGGAGTAAAGACTGATCCGCCCAACACTCCTCTCGCTGTCAGTGGTCTCCTCGAGCAAACCATTGTCTTCTGCTAGATGATAGACTGGGTTTCCATGTGAACCATGAATCCACGTAGCTCCCAGTTCAAAAGTGGCATGCCCTGCAGGGGAGGAAGCCAAGCAAACTGGTTATGGAAGTCTGTTTTCCTGCAAGCTTCTCACGCTCAACCCTAAATAAAACCTGCAAGAGCAGAATTGCCCAAGGACAACGCATGTTTGAACATCCCTTAAGGGAGTTTTCCCTGTTAGACACAATGCCAGCATTCCTCAGACTGGTCCTTTGGGATACAGGTTTGGATAGTGCCAGGAGGATGGGATGTTGCAATAAAGATCCATCACAGAGACATACCTCTGATACTTAACTAGAAATTCAGCCCTGCTCAGTTCCCAGTTCTTACCACAGCTGTCGCCAGCAGGGAGATGTAGGAAAATCTGGATAGCAACATTGGCCTGAATACTGAACCTTGTCCTGTGACTAAAAATGGTTGTTATTTACAAATGCACCTCAGACTGAGGTTAATGCAATAAAACATGTATTTCCACTCCCCAAATGAGTAAATAGGCTGTATTTTATTATTTATGCCTCAGGAGATTTATGTATCAGGTTCTTTAAAAAGATGCACTGTCAGGTTAAACACCAAAAGCATTTTGTTTCATCACTGTACTCTGCCTGAAAAACACAAAGAGTTTGGTCAGCCCCACTCTCCACATCCCTTACAACTACCGGGATTTGCACCAGGGCTTTGAACCCCTCAAATCCAGCACTGCCAGACTGGGCCGAGAGCACAGGGGGATGCTCAGCAGGTGAAAGGAGGTGCTGAAAATAAGCTTGGGGCATGTCTTCCCTACATTTTGACAGATTCTCAGAAGCCCAAAGCTGGTTTGAAGTCTGACAGAGCTGGGCATCTCCCAGCATCCCTGCAGCGGTGTGGGAATGCCTGATTAAGCGGGATAGTTAATAGGATCCTGCCTGATGGAGAAAGCATGGTGCAGTTCCCAGCTATCATGTGCTGTTTAACATGTAAATGTATGCTCAGCCAGAGAGGCACTGCAGCGCTGAGCCGTGCTGCAGTCAGGTTTAAAGGGTGACAGCTCCAGGGAATGCTGTTCCCTGGCTGAGGCCCTGCCTCTGAGGGAAGCTCCATGGATCTCATTTTCCAAGCAGCCACTTCTTCCCTGAGACCTGTGCTGACTGCCCTTCAAAACCTGCAGTACAGAACAAGGTTTCTACACCACAGCACCTGCCTCAGAGAGCAGCACCAACACACAAATGGGAAAACTTCAGGTGCCACAGACTCCAACACATCCCAGAGCACCCAGCCAGGTGGAAAGGACGGAACGCTGCCAGCCAAAGGCACAGAGCTCGTCATTATTGCACGTGGCAGTTCCCTGGTTAATGCAATCCTCCTGCAACTCATCCCATGCCCAGCAGCAGCAGGAATGCTGCCTCCTGCTCTAGGGCAGGAGCTTGCTCTCTGCTGCACAACAATCCTGCTGCAGACACCTGATCTTTGGAAGAAAACAATTTGCCAGCAGGTCCTGCTGCTGCCTTAGTGCTGGGTAACAGCAATGATGTGTTCCAAGTTCTCTTGTTTTTCCTCTTTGGCTGTGTGGAACATAATCAAATACCAACAAATTAAAAACTAATTCTTGCCTGTAATACGCTCACTATCACCACTACTAAGTAGATAAACCACTTCTTACCAGGTGTAAGCTACCTGATGAATTATTTAAAAGTGTAAAATTAAATGAGATCCTTTTAAACAGAGACAGCCAATTTACTTTCAAGGCCTTAAAGAATTTTCAGTTCAATATTAATCTACCGGGAATGAATCATCCAATACAACAAAAAAAAACCAAGACACACACAGATTGTGCATCAAGCCTCAGGGATAGGGATGGCAACTTTCACATTTCCCTTTGCAGCCCTGGCCATTTCTTGGGTATCCTGCTGTGAAATAGCTGCAGTGGATACAGATATTAAAGGTCATGTGCAGGAAACACACAATGCACAAACACAAACACTCTGCCTCACCTGGGCTAGAACCAAACCTCTGAATATCCAAATTACTCCCCTGTGCTGACAAGCAACATACTCTGTGCACTTGAGGGAAAATGCTGTTCCCTACGAGACACAGAGTGGCTCAGTGAGAGGGGAGGGATTGAGACTCCACCCTGAGAAGGTGCCACCATATCACAAAATGGTTTGGGGGTTGGAAGGAACCTTAAAGATCATCCCATTCCACCCCCGTGCCACGGGCAGGGACACCTTCCACTGTCCCAGGTGGCTCCAAGTTCCGTCCAACCTGGCCTTCGACACTTCCAGAGATCCAGGGGCAGCCACAGCTTCTCTGGGCACCCTGTGCCAGGGCCTCACCACCCTTAGAGGGAAGAATTTTTTCCCAGTTAGCAGCTCTGCTGAAGATTTAAACCAGATCTTTAGTCAAGTGTGCAGACAAGGGAGAGGCCAGAGCCAGAACACCGACCCACCTTGGGAGAGAACTGCAGCCCACACCCACACAGGGCAACCTTGGGAGCTTGCAGGAGGTAAGAAAAGACAGTTTATACTTTTAAAATTTTATTAAAAGATTAAGACTTTAAATGTCTCTCCTCTGCAAATAACAGTTACATCTACAAACTCTGAGACTGCCTCCAGACTGAAACACCTGCTCTCATCTCCTGTTAATTAAGAGGTGTTAATGAGGAGGAGGAGGATTCCCAGCAAAGGCAAAGCTGTGAGTTACTGGTGAAGGTGGGCAAAGATAAGAGAATCAGTCTCAATCCTAAAACACCAAAACTATTTCACAGGTGCACTGGCAGAATGATCTGTCGCTCCCTGAAGATTTCAGCTCTTTCACACTTCCCTCCTCTCACAGGCATGATCCAGGATATTTTTAATACAGCGGATTGTGAGTAAAGGACACACTTCCCATCCTAACCTCGGTGCCAAGTCTCAGCAGAATGTAAAGTGCCCTACTCAAACCCCTGGAGATTAGATTTTTCCAACTGCCTTTCCACTGGCTTCCCTTCTGCAAGTTCACAGGAGCATGCTGTTTACTTACTGTGGTGAGTTTATCGAGTAAAACACAGTAAGTGATGTAAGCACCTAAGAAATAAAAAAAAAAAGCAGGGCAGCAAGAGGCCAAAGGTAATATCCAGAGTGGGATCAGAAACAGGATTAGCTAATTGAAATCAGCAAAGCAATTCAGGAAAAGCAGAGAGCTTTATGCCTCCTGCAGAGAAGAGACCAGGCAACATCCTTCTAGATAGCAGAGAAAGCTTCCCTGAGTCCCTGTGCTGCAAAGGGCGATGTTTGTTCCAGGAGTTTTGCATGTAGAGATTTTTTAATTTACCTGGGATTCAAATATCCAGAGTCTGCAGCTTTATTATACACTGAGAAAGGAGGCTGCAGAGGTAGGAAAGCTGCAAATCAGGATGAAGGGATACATTGAAGAGGTTTTTCCAGCAGCCTGATTCCCAGTGGGTAGCGCCCTACACAGTAAATTAGTTCTCAGGAAATGAATGGGGCTGTTTGTGAAGCAGAACAGCTCAGGGTTTCCCCTTTCCAAGGGCTCTAAGCCCTGAGAAACAGCCCTTCAACAGCCTGGAGATTTACTGGCTGCTCCTGGGAAAGAGTCAAGCTGGAAAACCTGGGAGGAAACCGTCTGCGTACAGTTACTCAATCACAGACCTGTTACACAGAGCTCTTCCTGTGCGAGTGAAAACAATCACCCAGATCTTTTATTTCATGGAAACACAGCTTTGGAGCAGCCCTGGGTCGGAACTGAGGCACGAGACAGCACAAAAATCACCCGCCCACCCCGAGAGGAGCCCAAGGATTTCTATATTTATACTCCTGACACCGCCACACCTCAATTTCGCACATTATCCCACTTCCAAGGTTAATTCAAACCTCACAAAGCCACGCAGAGGCCACCAGCAGCCCTCTGCGGGCGCTGCTCTCACCGAGTTGGACGCTCTGCACGCGGCCCCCGATGCGGTCGGTCGCCTCGAGGACTGTTACATCCGTGAATCCGCTTGCCAGGAGCGCCTTGGCTGCCGACAGGCCCGCGAGCCCAGCACCGATCACGACTATTCGAGGCTGTCGCTTTCTCCGTAGGCCACTACTAAGAGGATCATCCGTGCTGTCTGCAGATATTTCACAACTTTGCATGCCGTCCAAGCTCTCTTTCTAAGGGACCTGCGGGGGGAAGCAGACAGGTGTGTTCAGGGAGCTCAGATCCAGCTGATGCTCTGCAGCTAAAAGGATCGAAAATGAAGAAGAAGTCCAGTGGAAAAGAAAAGCTTGGTGAATTAGACCCAGCCTTCAATGTGGGATGCACAGAAAGGATAAGCGAGGTCAAGCTGGGATGCAAAACAACTTTTTAGCCTGGAGCACCAAGAACTCCCAAATTCTCCACCCTTTTATGCCATGTAGACTATTTCCAAACAAGTCAAAGGACTTTCCAACTCCCATCCTTTTATATAACCTCCAAAAGTGGTAATTTTGTGGTGAAGACTTTTAAAAGAAAAAGAACCATGTCCCCAGTGCTGACAAGCTCCACAACCCAGCAATGAGGCTCCACTTTGCCACTGTGGCAACCACAAAGCCTAAATTTCAGATCCGCTAAGTAAGGGACAAGGTAAGGAGGATTTAGCTCAAAGCACAGAGATCGGATCTCAAACCAGCCATTACAGAAATGGGACAGCCAGGAAAATGTTTCAAGTGATGAAAGGCAACAAGGGCCAGTCCAAAATTTCACAAATTGCAGCCCCTGGAGCCAACACTGTCCTGCCACATCAGGGTTCAGCCTCAGGCTTAGATGAGGAGAGGTTCAAACCCACACCAGTCCTGAGTAGTCCAAATCTACCCAAATTTCCACCCATCCAATATATTCAACGCTCCTCCAAGCAGGACCCTGTTTTCTTTTGTAAACTCCTAGAAGCCATCTTTTTACTGGTGTCTACCCTGAGTTCTCAGGTCCCATCACTTTCTTTTAGTAGGTGGGACTCAGCAGCCTGAGCCCACGGTTAAGCTTAAACCCTGATCAGGGATGAGCAGTGCAGGATGTCTTTATTCACAAAAGCCAGTGTGTACTTACCTGGTTTTGGGTGGTTCACACCTGCCCTCAAGGGCACAAAGAACAGGGTACAGAGATTCCTACCCCTCCAGACCTGAGCTGACATCAAGCCCAACTCCCAAAGGATAAACACACAGCCCAGGATTCATCGGCCCTGGAATCAGCTGGTGCCCAGTGATTTGGATAAAGCATGTACACAATTCCTAACCTCACCCTCCTCCCTCCCCAGACACAGAATACAGAGATATCCATGGAGCTGCTGTGCTGCCTCTACCTGTTGCCAAGCTGCTGCATATCCATTCTGAGCTCTTCCTCAATCCTCCCAACATCTGGCCACTGACAAAGATTCCTACTCCTCTCTTCCATCACCAGAAGGGTCGACTTAAAACACTTAAAACACTGCAGAATGTGATCACGGTAACTAATGAAGCACAAAGCGAACAGCAGTTCCATTTGGAGAGTCCCTTTTTCTCCAGGATTTTATAGAATTCATGTATGTTGACCAAGCAATATCCACTCTCTGTAAGGGAGCTGATTTAGGCAGTGGTTTAGGCAGTAATTTAGGCAGTGGTATGAAAAGGAGAGTGGTCCCACTGGAGCTCTGACAACTCTTTTGAAAATGTTTAGTCTCAACTGGAACAGCTTCAGCTCAATGCACCCTTCTGTGGACTCACCTGCAGGAGGGATTGGCACAGTGTGTGCAAACTCTGATTCTGCCACTGCAGCTCGTCCCAACCGGCCTCGCCTCAGCTCCAACTGCCGCTGCAGCAGGTCCCAACGGCCACAGCCCAACAGAACACAGCTCACAGAATCCTGACGGATGGGACCTTCCAGCTCATCCCATTCCCAACCTGCCATTGGCAGGGACACCTTTCACTAACCCAGGTGGCTCCAAGCCCCGTCAGCCTGGCCTTGGACACTGCCAGGGATGGGGCAGTCACAGCTTCTCTGGGCAACCTGTGCCAGGGCCTCCCCACCCTCACAGGTAAGACCTTCATCCCAATATCCAATCTAAAGCTCTCTTTAGTTTAAAACTGTTCCCTCCGTGTGCTATCACTGTCTGCCTGTGTAAAAGGTCCCTCTCTCCTCTTTTACAGAATCACCCTTTAGGCCCTGCAAGGGGCTCTGAGCTCTCCCTGGAGCCTTCTCCTCTCCAGGTGAGCACCCCCAGCTCTCCCAGCCTGGCTCCAGAGCAGAGGGGCTCCAGCCCTTGGAGCATCTCTGTGGCCTCCTCTGGACTGGCTCCAGCAGCTCCACGTCCTCCTGCTGTTGGGGGTCCCAGCACTGCAGGTGGGGTCTCACTAGGGCAGAATAGATGGGGAGAACTCCTTCCCACAGACACTCTACAACCCTCTCCCGTTCTCATTCTCCAGATAAGACTTTGATCCATGTATTTTCATTGGCACAGTAAAGAAATGTCTTTTCTGACACCTATATCCAGTAGAAACTGAGGAGTTTAGCTCAGCTCTTTAAGCACAGCTTTCCTAATCCTGGCTTTGGTGAGCTCCTGTGAATTCTTCACATGAAAGCTCCAAGAAAATGTTTTCCCTCCTGTTTCAGCATTTTAATACTGGATTAGGTGACCTGTCTAGACAGATGAGAAAATAACAGTGTATTTTGTGTGTACAGAACCCTGATTTGGAAACCACCCTTGATCAGCCAACAACCTGTACCATATGATCGGCAGGGAAAGGCAATTAAAATTTAGCAAAAGCTTGAGCTTTCCAATGAGGATCCACATTCCACTGTGGAATGAACAGGTGATATAAATATAGGAAGCCCCCACTACACTTTATTTCAGTATCAATTATTCCCTCTGGTAGGCTCTTGAGTGACATAAAACACAGCCCATTGTGTGCAGTGCTCTCCCTGCAGCACTTGCCAAGCCACCAGCCAGGGCTCGAGCCAGTGCATATTACCAGGTCCTCTGACACAAAGATAGTTTGGCTTTTTACTACTTCTTGATTGCCAAAAAGGGTTGTTTCTTTTTTATTTTGTGGGGTTTTTTTTCTTTTCTCTTTTAATCACAGGGTAAGAAGAGTGTTGGCTGTTGCACTATGAATCTCTCTCAGACTGTAATTTTACTTTGTGTCCTTCTAACAGCAAGGGTAGCACTAAATCACAGCTTCACTGAAAGTAAAATTCCCCTGCTTTGTCTTGCCTACAGCCGTCCTGTGAGGCAGCCAACAGGCACTGGTTACCCACAATAAGAAAATATCCAAATGCACATCTTCCTTTTGTCTTAAATACACAGTTTCAATCCTCTTAGCTCTTGTGCACGTCTCACTCAGGATATTTTACTCACTTCTTCTTCCAGACCTGTCCCCTTTTCTCAGACTCTATCACCATTCTGTCCCTTACTCCTTAGGAGAAATTACCCTCCATTTATCCCCTCTCACTCCTGCCCATTTCCTTCACTGAAAAAAAAAAAATCCCACCTTAAAAAAAATCCCTAAAACCAATCCCTCCCAAAAAAAAAAAAAAAAAAAAAATTCTGAACATAACCGCTGCTTTCCAGCAGACAAATCTTTGCAAAAATATATCATCTAAGATGGACATCATGCTACCAACCCAGAATCATGGCTTTCCATTCCTGGCATTTGTACCCTTCAATCCTCTGAGCTCCCCATCCCTTCAACTCCGCTGATCTCAGCTATGAAAAGTTCAGTGGGGTGAAAACTTCATGACTTTTTTTTTCCCCATTATTTTGCCAGTAAAACCTTGCAGGTCACAAGGAAGAAGCCAGAGAATCAAGACAGTTCACAACTGCCCTCCTATTTTACAACAATACTCCCTGACCAGGCAATTCTTCTAGGACCCTTCAGAAAAAGGTCGCTAAGGCTCCAACCATTTAAAAATAGAAAACCAAAATAAACAAAAGCATTTCTCAAGGAAATCTGCTATTCTTAGCTCACCCAACTACTCCTGTGGTAGTATTGTTGTAGCCCTGGTGACACAAAGACTCGGGCAAGGCAATGCTCTGCAAACAAGGTTCGTGTGCTTGAAGGCTTGGCTGAGGGTTGGTTGGGATTTCGGGGTTTGTTTGGGGTTTTCCACCAGCATTGGTTAATCTTTAAAACGTGACCTTCCTTCAGCCTCTGTATCACACAGCAGGTTGTCACTTACCCATGAGCTGGGAGCTCCTGGCATTCCACAGACCAAATTCACGGTCATCCCAGTGGGACCCATCTCTGCCCTTTCATTATTTCGGGCGTTCAGCTTGCATCTGCTGCCCACAGCCTTTCAGGGCATGGAGAGGAGGAGCAATCCATCCTGCTGACCTCTGGAATGGTCTCAGGATGGCCAAGCTGAAAGGGAGCTTACAGACACTTTAAAACAGTCACCCGACCTTTCTGAGTGCTCTTAAATTGTGTTGAATCGACAGCCTTCACATTAACAAGTGTAACAGCCAGTCTGGAGGGTGAGAAATGCATCATCAACACAAACAAACTCCCTGCTGACCGCACAGACCAGCAGAAAAATTTACCAGAATCACTTTATTCCCTGTGGGTTTTTATTTGATGAGAATTAAGCATCATCCCTAATCAGAAACCTAAGCAAAGATATTGCATGTGTTTGAAAGGATAAAAGCAACAAGAGTCAGCTGAAAGACTAAATGGAAGCACAAGAAATAAACACACCACTATTTTCTCATTATTTTAAGTGCAGCTATTCAAAATACTATCAACACATGAAGGGGCACTGCACACATGTGTTTATAATGCAGGTTTGTCATCACAGCCTGAAAGTGTTTACAGAGAAAATCTGACACCAAATTAATTCAATCTAAGCAGAGACAAAGTGAGATTGAGAAACCAAGAGCAGAAGCTAGAAAAAAATCACAACAAAAATAAAATATCTGATTTTAACAATGACACTAATCAGCTGTTGAAATACTTTTCTCTAAAGACAGAGAAGATACAGGATCCAATCTGTCATAAACATTTACACTCCAGCCCCATCAGAAGACAGGGCTGTGGTGCTGGGAATTATCCTGCCCATTCAATGGAGATGGCCAGGTTTGAATTGCAAAACAAAATTTTGTGGCCTTTGCACCTCAGGAATCTACCATGATGAAAACAGTAAAAAAAAAAAAAAAAA